>CANYCX011474140.1:0-11082 GCA_948193385.1 Breynia disticha f. nivosa | reverse complement strand
AAAAATATTAATTAAGTGCTTGAGGCATCAAGGTTGAGGACCTTGATGGTAGAACCTTGAAGTTAGGACATTAACACTCTAAATATCCTAGTCGCTTGTTTCTATAGGAATAGAAATGAATTAAAACTATATGTACTTTGTAGGTGATCATGTTCTACGGGTCATAAATATTTAGGATATTTAGCAAAGTGCATAGGTACAATGTAGGACAATGTATTTGGAGAGCAATCACTATTTGGAATGTCAAATATTATCCTAAAACTGAAAATTAGTGTGTCTCTTATTGTGATTTTTAGTGTACTTTAACATACGGCTAATGTCACGTAAAAGGTTGACAAGTATGGGTATGATTGGGTATGCTAAGAATTACAAGTAAGAGCATGAGTGAACTGAAGGGATTGACCCTCTCATGAAAATGAGATACGATATCACTGGTCGCTTAATAGACAAGATTGGAAAGAGTGTGGCCGCACCCGAATGAAATGATTAGGTCATTTATTCAAACTTATTAGTTTTACCATAGCGATCAAGAAAAAGCGATTTAGCACTAAGTAAGGGTGTTTAGAACATGCCTTATGCTTATCATGATATCGGAGGTCAAAGGATGAATTTAATTTGTAGTAGGGTTGTTGACACCGCTCATCAGCTATTTAATTTAAGATTATCATAGTGTCTTAGTAGAGACCGCCTACGATTGATGAGTTATTAAACTCATTACCTTTATTAAATAGTCTTATAGATCGCACATAGATGACGGAAAACCAAAAAGGGTATTTTCGGTTTTTCACCTTAGATCAAAATCCAGCTATTGGTCCGGATCGGGCATTATGGATGAGAAATATATTTATCATTTCTTACATGATTTTTAAGACAAAGATTATTAATAAAATGTAATTTCTTAAGTGAAAATATGTAAGTAGATAAATAGGAGAAAATTTAGGAAGCTTGTCTTAACTTAAGACAAGATTAATGTGAGCTGAATTAAAAGATAATTCTTGTTAATTGTCCAAATTAAGAGTCACAACATTGGAGGGTTGTTTTTAACGAATTTTATTTTAATTAAACACTTAACAAAGTCCTAATGGCATTAGGATTGTTAAGTGGTTTAATGGTCTAAAAATCTTCTTTATAAAAACAACTAAAACCCTAGCTTTTATTTTACATGTGAGCTATCCCCTTCACAAACCAACCAAAGCCGTGAGTTTTCCACTAAAGATCGAAGAGATTTTTAGGTTATTCTTAAGAATGATGTGAGATTAAGAGGCTGGTCCTAGTGATTGATCAACGTGGTGCCTTTACTAAAATTCTCATTTGATTGACAAGAACAATGTGAAACGATTCTATCTTTGTGATAGTACACTTTCCACTAATCATTTTGTTAATTTTTTAGAGGAATCACATGTGTGGTTCTTTTACGATGTACAAAGGTCATCTCGGAGTATTCTGAGGAGTTAGAAACTTATTCTTGCACATATATACTTGCGACTTTGGAGAGTATACATCAAAGTGAGTAAATATATGTGTTTCTGGATTTTTTATGTTGTTCTTGGCTACAGTTGATGTGTTTTTTAGTGTATTTCTGCTGCCATAGATGTTAGAGCATGTGGTATCAGAGCGGTTATCTTAATCAATTAATGCATGATTTGATGAAATTAGTAACTAGTTTCGTGTAAAACGTGGGTTGTATCTTAGGGTAGTAAATTACGATTTAAATTTGACATATAACAGTAGGTTTAATGTCTAATTAATCCTAATTGAATATGGTCACGTGTTAGTACATTTGTTTTTTCATAAAATACAAAACTAGGTACATAATGTGATGCTTAATGACAATTTTGACATAATTTTAATTAATTATTCCTAAAATTGATTTTATGAAATTAAGTGGGGTTGTTTTACTGTGTAACACATGAGTTTTAGGGTTCTTCGTACTGTTCACATTTTAATTTTTGACCTAAAATACGAAAAATCCTAAACTAGGTGTTTTTAGAAATAATTAATGAACTAGTAGGACTGGTTTAATTCTTAGAGATCTAAAATCACCTAAACTGGATTTTTGTTAAAATTTTAGGAGCAAATTGAAATTGGTCAGTGGAAATGTTGTGGATGAAATTTCAGTTTATGAATTTTAATTTTTGTCAAATTAAATGCATTCATATAGTTTTACACTTATTTTGTTATTTGTGTAAAATATGAAAGAGAAATTGAATCAATGCGATTTTTGGCACAAAATAAATTGGTGTTCTCTTGTGGGCTTGAGTATATTCATTCAATGAATGATTTTGGGCTTGGTCGACTCCCATCACTGGGTTAACTAAATGAGTCCAAAGGCACGATTTCTATTAATGGCTTGGGCTTAAAAACTTAAAACAGATTTACATGTTTTAGGGTTGGATTTTATCTTGTTTGAGTATGTGGGCCTTGGGCCCAGATAGGTGTTAGGAACTTGTATGTTGAATGTCGTGCATGGTACATTCATGGCCCTATATTTATTGAAGCCTTATGAGCCTATTTAATTTACTGGGTTTGTAAAGACCTAATGAGCTTATTTTCTTAGTCTAGGTTTTAGTATAGACTTAGTACAGAAAAGGAGGCCCAAACTAGAAAGGAGGGAATCTAGACGTAGAGGCCCAAGAAGGAAGGATGAAGAGCCTATTAGAGAGGACTTAAAGCCCGAAGATTGTACTATGTAATAGTATATCCCTAATTTTAGGTTCAGTAGCCCATAATTGCACATTTACTCTTCTGCAGTTAGTCTTTGCAAGATTGATACATGTCGATGCAAGGATACAATACTTATGGAATGTCAAATCTGTGTTTGCCATGCTATGCTGTCGAATCAAACAACTTAATCCCTAAAACAGTAAGTTAAGAAATTGTCTTCCTAAATTAATAACCCGTCAAGGCATCGAATGTCGACGC
The DNA here is from genome assembly GCA_948193385.1 of Breynia disticha f. nivosa. Classification (NCBI taxonomy): domain Eukaryota; kingdom Viridiplantae; phylum Streptophyta; class Magnoliopsida; order Malpighiales; family Phyllanthaceae; genus Breynia; species Breynia disticha. Next base: position 8,160 of record CANYCX011474140.1, on the reverse strand, counting down.
GTGGGTCATGTCAAAGCTGGGCACATTAGATTTTCTTTATGAGGAAGGGCTAAATCAATGATATCTATGCCGCCATGAGAGAGTAGGGGTTAGATTAGTGTCATGGTTAGCACGTTAATTGTAGTTTTGGGCTTAACAGGGGTCTATGACAGTGCATCAGCTCTAGGCAATAAATAGGAAGTGCCTTAGCATAAAAGTGCTAGTCCCATTAGAAACTGACAATCATTTTGGGAAAAAATGATTGGATGGATTCTTACCTAAGTACCCTAGTCTTTGAAGAAGCAAAAAGTGGATCTCGGTCCCACAAAACTCGTAACTAACAGGTGGATTATTTAAACGGATGTTAATCCATTATTGAGTGGGAGATCTTTTGTTTAAAACACGTCATAATTGACCTTGATAAATTTTTCTTTGTAAAACACATGGAAACAACTCCGAATAACTCGAATATTTCCCTGCGCTCAATCCTTAAAAAGGATAAGATGAAGGGTAGGTAAGGAAAGACCGAAACGAACCCAAAGCATAAGTTGGGGGTGACACGTTAAGGATATCCTGTGGAGGTTTTCCAAACCACTTCATGGAGGGGAAAAGGAAAAACCTAGAAAGTCCATAAGCCTATGTTAGAGGTCTTACCTCAACAAAAGCCTATGATGGTTTTTTAGCCTGTTCCTCTGTACTTTGCTACCATTGCCAAAAGAGTGGGCATTGGAAGAAAAAAATCTGCACTATTATTACGAGGGAAGAAGGATGTTATGAGAACATCTTCTTTAGACATTTATATTATTGAAATAAATTTCTATATTTCAACATCGTGGGTATTGGATATCGGATGTGGGTCTCACATTTATTGCAATGTGAAAGGACTACAAAATAGGAGAGTTCTTTCAAAGAGCGAGGTTGATCTCCGTGTTAGAAGTTGAGAAACTGTGGCTGCCATATAGATCAGATACTATACTTTAGATATGTCTTGAGGGCTAGAGTTTGGGACTTGATTGATCCACTAGAAGGTGCTAAGGTAATTGAATGCAAGTGTATTTCAAAGAGAAGGCGGGAGGTATCTTCAAAGGTAGATTAGTGGAAAAAAATTTCAAACAAGTTCATGGTATAGACTAATATAAACCATTTTCACCAGTAGTTATGCTCAAATCCATTAGGATATTTTTTGTCATAGACGCATATTTGGACTATGAGATAAGGCTACTGGATTTCAAAACGGTTTTCCTGAATGAAAACCTCCTCGAGGATGTTTACATGAAACAACCTGAAGGATTTATTGATCCTAAATATCCTAATAAGGTAGCAAGCTTAAGGGATCCATTTATGGACTTAAGCAAACATCCCATAATTGGAATCTTCATTTTGATGAATCCATTAAGGAGTTTGGATTCACCAATAACGATGATGAGCCTTGTGTATATCATAAGTTTAGTGGGAGCATAGTAGTGTTCCTTGTGTTATATGTCAATGACATCCTACTTATTGGAAATGACGTTTCAGTATTACGACAAGTTAAGAAATGGTTAAACACATGTTTCTAAATGAAAGACTTAGGCGAAGCTGACGTTATACTTGTTATAAGGATTTATAGATATAGGTCATGGCGTCTCTTGGGACTAAGCCAAGAAAAGTATATAGATAAGATGCCGAGGCAGTTCAGCATGGAATAACCCAAGAAGGAATTGTTGCCCTTACAGTATGCGGTAGTTCGCACTAAGAAGGATTTCACATCCTCTAGAGAAGAGAGAGAACGCATGAATAGAGTCTCATATGCATATACTATAGGATCTATTATGTACGTTATGCTAAGTAATAATACGAATATTGCTAAACCACTAAGTATAACCAATAGGATCCCAGAGAGGTCCACTGGCATGCGGTAAGGCAATTCTTAAGTACTTGAGAAGGAATAAACACTTGTTCTTAGAGTATGGAGGTTAAGAAGAGCTCAGTTTACAAGATACACTGATGCTCCCCGACTAGTAAGGATCAGTCAAGAGCGCAATCGGGATACATATTCATATTGAATGGAGGAGTTGTCAGCTGGAGGAGCTATAAACAGAGCATAGTGGCATATTATACAACAGAGGCTAAGTATATAGCAGTGTCTGAGGAAGCTGTTTAGATCAAGAAATTCATTACAGGACTAGGAGTAGTCCCATCTATACTAAATCCTTTTGAGCTTTTGTGTGATAATTTTGGGGCTATAACATAAGCCAAAGAGCCCCGAAATCACCACCAATCCAAACACATACTCAAGAAGTTCCATTTCATTTGAGATATGATTGATAGAGGAGATGTGAAGATGATCAAGGTTCCAGGTGATACAATGTTAGAGATCCCATAACCATGCAATTGACAGGTCCGAAGCATGAGCGTCATGTTAGGTCTTTTGGTTTTAAGGTTATGTCTGATTGGGACTAGTGCTAGTGGGAGATTGTTAGAGTAATCCTTATACTAATACATTGTTTGTAACTTTTATTGTTTCACTTCATGTATTGACCTGCGATATGTGTTTCATATAGTATCCAAAAATATTAATTAAGCGTTTGAGGCATCAAGGTTGAGGACCTTGATAGTAGAGCATAGAAGTTATGAAATTAACATTCTGAATATTCCTAGTCACTTGTTTCTGTGGGAATATAAATGAATTAAGACTAGTATGTACTTTGTAGGTGATCATGTTCTACGAGTCACAAATATTTGGAATATCTAGCAAAGTAATGTAGGAAATTGTATTTGGAGAGCGATCACTGTTTGCAATGTCAAATATTATTCTTACACTAAAAATTACTACGTCTGTTGTTGTGATTTTTAGTGTACTTTGACATACGCCTAACATCACATAAAAGGTTGACAAGTATAGGTATGATTGGGTATGTTAAGAATTATAAGTAAGAGCACGAGTAAAGTGAAAGGATTGACCCTCTCATGAAAATGAGAGTAGATATCATTGGCCGCTGGATAGACAAGATTAGGAAGAGTGTGGTCACACCCGAATGAAATGATTAGGTCATTTATTCGAGGTTATCTATTTTGTCACAAAGATTAAGGAAAAGTGATTTAGCGCTAAGTAAGGGTGTTTGTAATATGAATTGTGCTGATCATGATATCAGAGGTCGAGTGATGAATTTGAATTGTAATAGAGTTGTTGACACCACTCGTCAGCTATTTAATTTAGGATGATCATAGCGTCTTATTAGAGATCGTCTACAATTTACCTACGAATCAATTTCTTTCTTTTTTAGTGGAACACTCACGGCTTTGGTAGGTGTTTGAGGGGACGACTTACACATAATGAAAAATAGGGTTTTTAGTTGTTTTTACAAAGAGGAGTTTTAGTGTATTAAACCACTTAACAAGCCTAATGCCATTAGGACTTTGTTAAGCGCTTAATTAAAATAAAATTCCTTTAAAAACAACCCTCTAATCTCGTGACTCTAAATGGATAATTAACAAGAATTTTTCTTTTAATTTATCACACATTAATCTTGTCTTAACTTAAGACAAGCTTCTTAAATTTTTTCCTATATAACTACTAACATATTTTCACTCAAGACATCATATTTTATGTATAATCTTTGTCTTAAAAATCATGTAAGAAATGATAAATAATATTTATCATCCATATTGGGCCGACTAGGTTTGTGTTGTTTTTTGCTACCATTGACGTGTTCTTGTGTGTATTTCTGTTGCCATAGATGTTAGAACATGCTAGAAAACCCAACAGATACATGTTTAGCACATGGTATTTGGATTAGATCCACTAATAAGAAAACTACATGGTTTTGAGTTGTAAGTAGTTCTCAAGTTCAAGTCTTACATCAGAATTCTTAGACCAGAAATCTCTATGAAACTCTAATGGAATTTTTAATATTTTAAAATATGCCTAAAATGTCTGTAATAGCATGAAAATTATTAGTATGGTTGGGTATGCATTATTTCATATTAGAAAGCATGAGATAAGAGAATGAATTACCCACTCTCAAGGAGAGAGAAAATATGACCATAAACAGATGAAATAATGAGTTTTGTTGTCTATCTAAAAGATTTCAATGCTATTAGAGTATCAAGAAAAGAAATTGACTTAATAATGATAACTTTTACATGCCTTATGTAATTTTGGCATTTTATGTTAGAGGACTATATGAGATTGTACTAGGTCAAATAGATGTCATCATATCTTCATTTTATTTTAGATGTCATAGAAGTTTTCTAGAGTTTGATATGATCTTTAGGATCTAATTATTCATATTAACAACATTAAATGGACCTATAGGATATCACATAAAGACTAGGTATGAAAAGGGTAAAAACAATATTTCCATTTCTGGACCTATATTTGGGTAATTTTAAGGACAAATATATGAGACTTTAATATGAATAAATTGGATACAATGAAAGCCCAAGTATATTGAGAAATTTGGCTAGCCCATTAGGTTTTGACTATGTAGTAATTAAGTACTTAAAATGTGGGTTGAAAGAGTTAGAGATAAAACGGGATAAAATCACGTTTTCAAGAAAAAGTTTTCCTAAAACATGTACTAATGAAAGAGTTGGAGATAAAAGGGGATAAAAATCTAAGCTGATTCTATTTGGTTTGAAATTCAAATTATGAATCCTAATCAAGTTAGGTAATTAGCTAAGAAGAAGGACATGGATAACAAGAAAAACTAGGGATTTTCTCTCTCTTCTCCTATTTTCACTATTAGATATGTGCCTTCATAAAGAGAGCCATTCTTTTTTTTCACTTCTTGGCTGTCCCTATTTTTTGTTCTCCATATTTATCCAACTTAGTCTTAGTGAGTCACTTTACTCTAACAATGGATTTATTTTTTGTAGGGGTACCAATTCTCATACATTATTCCTTTTGAATTGGTTAAGATCCTTTTGCATAGCTAACACCCAATGTTCATCTTCAAGTGTCTCTTTTATGTTCTTAGGTTCTACAAATGAAACAAATATCAAGTTATTGATGTGTTTATTTATCTCTAATATTTTTCTTACTCTATCACCAACATTTACTATCACTTAATCCATTAGATCATCTTTAACATGTGCCTATAATTTTGGAGTTGGTGAGTGTGCAAGAGTCACATATGCTTCTTCTCTTAATTCCACTCGAACATTTTCTTGAATTGACCTACATTTTTTGTCTTCATTTTGAATTTCCACATCATAAAAAACACATACCTTTTTTAAGGGTGAAATTGCATCATCAAATTTAACATGCATGCTTTCTTTAACTAATTTAGTTGTATTATTATATAACCTATATGCTTTCCTTGTTAAAGATAAGCCTAAAAATGTAACCACATCTAGCTCGGCATAAAATTTTCCGAAGTGTTCCTTACCATTACTATAGATGACCAATTTAGAATTAAAAGGATAAAAATATGAAATATTAGGCTTCACAAATTTCCAAAGCTCATATGGAGTCTTCATCTTGATTATTCTTCAATGCACATGGTTGATGACATAACAACTAGTGCTCATTGCCTTTTCCCAAAATAATTTGTCAAACTTGTCAGAGGAGGCATACTAAAAAGTGTAAAGCCTTAAAATAGGAATGCTATAAACATCCTAATATTATTACCATTTTAATCATAGAACTATTGTTCATATAATCTATGTTTAACATATAATTGAAAACTTTTCTGTTTGCTCGTAAATTTCCTTACATGTACGTGTCACTCTATTGTAATTTTTAAATATATTTTGTATTCTATGTAAATAGTTTACAGCTCGATCTGATATATATTCAGAACATAGATGGTGTAAGTCAATACACTTATAGGTTCCACCGTGTGTTGTTCTAATTAGCCCTTTATTATGTCCAACACAAAGCCTGTAACATTTAAGTACAGTTTGTGTGCATCTACTGTAACTAAAAATAGTCTCAAATTAACCTATATTTAATCCTAAACATTAGTCATAATCAATAACACAATCTCTCACACGTATATATATCATCTCTGTATCAACACACACACCTCAACCTTTACTATCATTCAGAATCAATAAACAACACTCACATATCAATTTGTCATCATAAAAAAAACAACAAGCATCTCAACCAATCCTAACAATAACCATAATATCAAATATCATATAAACATATAAGTCATATCCAAATATACACACAATCATACAAATTTCAAATGTATTAACTCATAGCTAGTATCCGAGTGAAGAGAATACTGGGAGTAGCAGTCGACCCACCTGTAAAAATCTCAAAAGCTATAATGACTCTCTACTTGGTCCTGAATGAAAAATATACGATAGCAAATTTTATGAGATACGAGCTTAGTGAGTAATCATATAAATGATAGAAATAATAACATAATCAATTGTTGTACAATTCGTAACAACATATCATGTTGCATTTTTTGTATTTATTTTTGTCATTAAATTCTTGACTCATGCATTTAATACCTTGATCAGATCTAATTGTTTTAATATGTTCGTCAAGTTGGTTTTCCACTTTATTTTAAAACTTCTTAAACTTCTCAAAAGTTTTGGATTTGTGCCTCATTAGATATGCATAGCCATAATGACTAAAGTCAAATATAAAGGTCATAATGTAGTTAAACCCACCTCTAACACTTGTGCCAAATTATATACATACATCATTGTGCATTTTCTAGTCTAAGCCCTAGGTCACAATACAATTGTCTTGTAAGGAATTTTTATTATTTAGAGAGAATAACAAAGATAGGGCATTTTAATTTATCTATATATATTCTTTCGCATTTAGAAATGATTAAACTATAGTTACTCATTATTTTAGTCCTATTCATTTATCAATGTAAGGCACTGGATAGTGATTAATGTGAACATAAAGGATAACATCTAAATACCCTAGTTGATCATTAGAAATGGAAATTGCAATGAGCAAAAACTAGTATGTGGTTTTATGAGATGATTGTTTTTCACCAATCATAGAGCATAGAATTCAAAGATAAACCATAGAGAGGATTTATTTAATTAATCCAATTAAATGGGAGTATTTCATAGTACTGATTTTATTGGTATCCTTAGACCAGAAGTCTTTATGTGAACTAGGTCACACATGCCTAACATCAAATGTATCTATGTTGCAAATACAGATATTACTGGGTATATCACAATACATTGTAGAGGGCTATAAAGAAGTGAAGGGGTTGCCACTCTTAGAAAATAGATGGTATCACTGGCCACTTGATATGTGAACTGAGTAATGTCTAGATAGACCCAAATTGATTAATAGTTCAAATTAATAATCACTTTATATTAATGTCATAAATGAGATTCATAAAGTGACAGAGTACATAATAAGGATGACTTGCACTAGCCGTTATACTGTCGTGATATTAGAAGGATAATATAAAACTGTCAGGAAGAAAATTAACAGTCATTGATTTACATTTACTTGGGCCATTATTAAGCTATTAGAAGGTTAATAATGTTTATTGGTCTTTTATAAGTCAATATGATAAATTGTCCTATAGGATCGCACTTTGCTTTTTTGGGTGTAGGGACTAAACAATAATTTTTTAAACAAAGAATTTTGATAAAAAAAAATGGTCATGAGTAGTGAGGAATGGTGTCTTCATTTTATTTGACTTAATATCATATTTATATCCCAAGTAGAGTTTTTTTAAAGTTAAAAATATGAAAATGCATAGACATATCATGTAGGTATTGTGGATTTGGCTGGTAGCTGTAAAATAGGTTGTTGGGCCAAAAATCTAAAACTAGTGACCCAAATCAATTTACTACATTGTAGGTCATATCATTGTGAGTGTATTGGGCTAGACCATAAACTAGTGAACCGACCCGGCCCGACCCGGCCCGGCCCGGAACAGGGCCGGTGACGGTTCAGCCTATGGCTGAACCGTGACCCGGCGGGTTAACTGCCGAGTTAACCACCGGTTAACCCGTCGGGTCGACCCGGCGGGGTCCAGCCGTTGAACCCGCCGGGTCGACTGTTCGACCCGGCGGGTCGACCTTTGGACCCGCCGGGTTCCAACCGCTATACCATTTTTTTTTATTTTTTTATTTTTACACAATCTATAAATACCCTCGTAACTTCAACCATAATTTATCTTTCTCTCTTACTCTCTCTTGCCATATTTGCTATTAAAATCTCTCAAAAATATCCACAATCTCCGATACGCTTAT
>CANYCX011474016.1:0-14455 GCA_948193385.1 Breynia disticha f. nivosa | reverse complement strand
CAAGAAAGCAAGAAAAGCATGTCATGTACAGTGTACAGCTGGCTAATGGAGCTAACTAACTTTCCCGCCAATAAATGTGTCAGCGTGTTGCACGTGAGAATCGTCTGGAAATACCAGGGATGAGGATGTAATAGTTGATAATATCCACCATCTAAATTGTACTTCGAGAATTCAATACCAAAAAACTGACTCAGACTCTCATTTTTGACAATCTTTAATATCCACCATCAGTAATATTAAGGGTATTATCCTCCAAATATTCATTAAGACCTAATCACTTTGGTAAATCTCAATATCATTTCCTCTGACCCAATTCTATTGCTATCAAATCTCATCAACATTGTCATAGAGAGAACTTTCTTCAAGCGATTTATTGAGTATACCTGGGAGAAAGCGAAATGCAGTTGTATTATTGTGAAAATTAATTAAAAGTGAATACTTTCGAAAATAGCCAAAGTCTAAAGAAAAGAAAGAAATAAGTGAAGCAGTATGTACCTAAGAGAACAAGTACGTACCTGAGAGAAGATGGAGTTTTAAGATTATGAGAGGGAACAGAGACTGTACCAATCCACGTCATCCTCTCACGCTGGTGAAGGAGAATTCATTTTGTAGGTTTTATTTGTTGGAAAGTAGTTTCGTTTCTAACGTGGGTAACTTATTCCAGCTCAAAGTGTGCCGTGTAGATTTAGTTTGTGTGAGTTGATTTTTAGGTATTTTGTTGAAATATAATTCAAACATAAATGGTTTTTGTGAAACAAATTTTAATTAAAATATTTTAGCATAATAAAATTAATAATTTAAGTACTATAAATGCATTTAACTCACTATATTCTGTAAACCCTTGTTTGGAAATGAAGAGTAGTGAATCAAAAGAATAAATGGAAGTTTATTTTAGTAAGAAAAAATATGTTTTAAGAGTGTATTTGTTATTGCTCTTAGAAAATTCACAATAACTTTTCACTCATAAAAATAGTTTTACGTATTGAGTAATATAAAAATAAAATTATCAAAAAGCAGTTTTATTGTAAAATTTGTTTTTGAAAAACTAGCATTTAATACGTTGTTAAAAACAGTTTTTTATTTTTTAATATAATAATTTATTTTTAAAAAAATTGTACAATTTATTTATTTTTTAAAGATAAAATATATTTAATATATTATTTTATAATAAAATTATAATTTATTTTTAATATATTAATTTTATTTATTAAATTAAAATAAATATTATATAAAAACATAAAAAACTATTAATTTCTTTTTAATTTATATTTTTAATATTAAAATAATTTACAATGATATTTTGTATCAAAATTTTAAAATAGTATTATAGTTAACAATAATTTTTTATGATATGTTACTAAATAATCACCAAATTTTTTAGCAACAATTTTCAAAAAAACATTTTTCTTAAAGAAATTAAAAATAATTTTAAAGGAAATACTAAACAGATATTAATAAAAAAAATGAAAATTTTGACTTTGTATTAACTTCTTCAAAATTAAATTTTCTTGAATGAGCTATTTGAAATAAACCATCACAAAATATATATACACATTAATCACCAATGCTTTGCTAATTAATGTTCAAAATAAATAAAAACAAATGTCATATAGTATCATAATGATCAAATTTTAGGCATGTATCATATCTTAGAGTCAACTCCAATAGTAAAGTCATAAGTTTAATTAATGGTTACACAACTAAAATAATTATTAAAAATTTAAGTAAAAAAGTTTTGAAATCTAAAAAATTTTAATTTTTTATATTACAAAATTTTCATGCAATTATAGATTTTGTTTTTATTTTTTAAACAATAATGATTCATTGCAATTAAATTTTGTATGTAAATCAAAATTAGTTGTATGTGAATATAAACTAATTTTTGTTTAAATTAGCATATAACTACTATTAGAAAATGCACAACGTGCCAAGGTAAAATTTATTGGTGTTCTTATATTTTATACTTTTTATTAATAAAAAAATTTATTTCATAAATTTTTATTTTGTAGATAATATATTAATAATTATTAAATAATCTTGAATAATACTAAAATTTTTCTACTTCTTCTTATTTATCTATAAATAGTATGCATTTATCTCTTGTTCATAGCAATTGAAGTAAGAACATTTACTTCTATTATTATTTTTTAATTATGAAATTTATCATTAATGTTTAAAAATGTCAAAAAATTTTAAAAAATTAGAAACAAATTATCTCAAAATGTAGATCTTAATACCTTTTGAAATCATAAATATGAGTTTATTTTTTTGGTATATATATGAATTATTTGTATTTGGATGGTGTTCATATTTGTAATAATAATTATCTAGGGATCAAAACTATAAAAATCCCAAAAGGTTTGGGGTTCAGTGCGTGTATGTCAGTCCCACGACGTCGTACTCTTCCTTCAATGTAAGTCACATCTGCGAAACCTCGAATGTCCAGCTCGCTTCGTGTGTGAACGATCTAACTCATACCTACTCAAAACTTTTTTCTTAATATTTCTGTTTTACACGCTACTTTACTCACAACACTTCAATTAAAATATTACTTTCTCTGAATTTTCTTTATTGTTGATAGATTTCAGGTTTTAATGATGAATCAACGTTATACAGTAGAGATTACTGGCCTCTCTCCTAATGCTACAGAGCAAGACGTTTATGATTTCTTTGCTCACGCTGGTTCCATTCAATCTCTTGAAATTGTCCGGTAAGTCATCCGTTATTGTTATTTTTTATGTTTAATAGATTCATTTATATTTTGATGAAAACTTGAAGTTGTGAATTGATAGAATGGGTGAATATGCCTGCACTGGTTATGTCACATTCAAAGACGCTTATTCTCAAGAAACTGCTTGTTTACTCAGTGTGAGTATTATTTTCATTCAGGGATGTTGAATTTTGCATCAATCAATGTGTTCTAAATTTTTTACTAGCAATTAGTTTAATTTGTGCCGACGTATAGTTGATCTAGCAGTTAAACACCTTATTCTTGCGGACGAGATCTCAATGAATCTTTTCTATGTTGGGAGAGGATTTTTGAGTCATTTATTCGCCTCTGCTGGCTTCTAAGTGTGGATTAGTCCGGATGGGAACAAGATACCACAATTGATTACTTCTAAAAAATAAATTATTTTGATGATCGATTGTTTATTTAAATTTGTTACCCTGATTGATTTGTCTTTGCAGGGTGCTACGATACTTGATCAACGCGTATGCATAACGCGTTGGGGAAGCCACGAGGATGAGTTTGATTTTTGGAATAGACCGTCGTGGAGGGTTGATGATGATCAAGAGCCATCGGTATGAATTCTTAATTTTGTTGGAGCTTGCTTTATTCGGTTTTGATTGTGGGATTTTGTTTGGTTGCATTGTGTTAGTCACCGCGGACAAACCAATTTAATGTTCCTAATGCTGGAGAAGCTGTAACGATGGCGCAAGAAGTGGTTAAAACTATGATGTCCAAGGGGTACGTACTAGGGAAAGATGCATTGAGCAAGGCCAAGGAGTTTGATCAGTCTCATCAAGTTTCTGCTACAGCAGCTGCTAAGGTTGCTGAGTTCACTGAGAGGATTGGTCTAGCAGATAAGATCTTTGCAGGAATGGAAGCTGCTAAAGCTGTGGATGAGAAGTATCAGGTATCTGAGAGGACCAAGTCGGCCGTATCAGCTACAGGAAGAACAGCAGCTTCAGCTGCAAATGCTGTGGTTAGCAGTAGCTACTTTTCAAAGGGCGCTCTATGGGTTTCGGATGCTCTAAATCGAGCTGCCAAAGCAGCTGCTGATTTGGGGAACCGAAATGCTCAACAATGAGGCATCTTTCCTATACTGTATGTGAAGAGAGCACAGAAATTATTTCTGGTAATCTTATACTTGTATACATTTTGCATTGCACTAGTTAGGCATAGAGGAATGGCATTTGGGTTCTAAGTCCCACATTTCATGGTTATTTGTAGCTTGTCGATTGAGGTTAGCATATAAGATACTGTGCATTTCAGTAGACTCCCGATAGCCTTGATGCAAGCGACTCTTGTCTACTGAACATTTGTGTTGTATCGTGTCATGTCATAAATGTATACTTATAAATCGTCTCGATTACAAGGTGAGTCATGCAATGACATTGGGCTGAGCCCAATTCTCCTGAGGTCTAATTGTCTTAATTGGAACGCAAAAACAGTTTTCTGAACATGCTAACGTAAATGCCACTAACAGAACTTGGCAAGAAATGAAAGAATTTTTTAGGTGACACGTCACACATATTACGTGTCATAAAAAGTCAAAGTCAAAAAAAATTATTAAATCCAGTTCACCCCTACTTACTCTGGACTCCAACATAAACATTCCTGTGTCGGCGAGCCATACATCACAATCCATTGAAAAGTATCGCCTCCACCCCATCAACGGCTCCAATTAAAACCAACCAAACCACGCTTCTCACCCTGACACTACACTATACATAATGAACCTGCACCCCACACAATCACCTCAAAACACCCCTTTTAATTCTAACCGGTTTACACTCCTTCCCCGCCCAAATTCAATCCGGTTATCAACGCATAAAATCAAATTATCTCCAATCCACAAGTAGACCTTTTCGATTCGATGATTTGATGCCGAAAATTTAATCAAGTCATTTAGATCGGTTTAAACATGGACGCGGTTTCGGTTCGGGTTCCGTACAAGAATCTGAAGAAGGAAATTGACGTAGAGGTTGAAATGATCGGCTTAGAAGATGACGATCGGTTACGTAATCATCGGATCGAGATGGATTCGAGTAATTCCTCGCAGAATCTCGGGGAGAATTCGGATTTGACGTCACCGATTGAAATGAGATCCAAAACGACCAAGCATTGCAGTTTAATAACGCTAGTTTTGAGTTGTACGGTCGCTGCTGGGGTCCAATTTGGCTGGGCCTTACAATTGTCTCTTCTCACTCCTTACATTCAGGTTGCTTAATTATAGTTGACTTAAATTAATTCAAACTAATGGTTTAGTTATTGCATTTTAAGTTTTGTTGTCTACTTTCTGAAATTTAGTGAAATACCTTTTTTTGTATGTACAGTGTAGTGTATGCAAATTAATAAATTAGGTTATTAGGTTATCCAATTTTTGTGGAACTTATTTTTATTATTAGTTTTTGAATTGATTATTGTCGTATGTGATGGATTTGTTCAAATTAACAATTTAGCCATTAGTTCCTTATTTTTTTAATAAAATGTAGCAATTTAGCTATTATTTTCTTTATTTTTGAGGAATTGTGATTTATGTTGAATTGAATATTGTTTTTGTAGACGCTGGGAATTGAACACGCCTTTTCATCATTCATTTGGCTATGTGGTCCAATTACAGGACTTGTGGTATGTTGCACTAATGTACTGTGTTAGTTATATTTGAATTGTGTTTGATTTTGAATTTAGTGTTTGATATTAGGTTTTGACATGTTAGGTTCAACCTTGTGTTGGTATTTGGAGTGATAAATGTACATCAAAGTATGGAAGGAGACGGCCGTTTATTTTGGCAGGGTCTCTTATGATATCAGTTGCTGTGAGTGTTGAAATTAGTGTTACAGTTTCACATAATTTATAGTGTTTTGATTAATGTGCTTTGTGTCGGCTAAACAAAATCTTTGAATTTAGGTGATAATTATCGGATTTTCTGCAGACGTTGGTTACTTATTTGGTGATACAAAGGAGCATTGCAGGTATTTATTGCTCCATTCTTAGCTTTTGTTTTTTTTGTTCTGAATATGTAGAGGGGTAAGACATACTGAATGATTTACAATAATGCAGTACGTTCAAGGGTACACGAACACGGGCAGCTTTTATTTTTGTTATTGGGTTCTGGTTGTTGGATCTTGCAAACAATACGGTGCAGGTAAGTTTGTGTTGTTCTATTCTCTCTTTAGTTTGTGCGCATGTGTATTTGTTTGTCATTGCTTAGATAATAGAGCAGTAGAAATGCTATTGACAATCATTGTGCAATCTGTTCAATTCAAGACAATAACAATATTAAATTTCTGTAGGGACCAGCCCGTGCCCTATTGGCAGATTTATCAGGTGTCGTTTTATCTTTACTCCTTTTCATCTTCGAATGAAAGTAGCATGTTTTCTATCTTTCTGTATGTTTCTTAATTTTGTTCAAACTAGACAATTGAAACGCATAACCATTTTCTGTTGTTAATGCTATTAGGTCCCGATCAACGCAATTCAGCGAATGCAGTATTTTGTTCATGGATGGCAGTAGGAAATGTTTTAGGATTTTCTGCTGGAGCTAGTGGGAGTTGGCACAGGTAAAGCATGCTTTGCATTAGTGATGATTCTGCAAATGTGTGTCTGTACCTTTAAGATTTACTATCATCACTTTGCTATGTTAGAATCTTAGGGAACTCTTGATTCTTAGGAATTAAGGTTTCCTCTGGCTGTAATTCTTTCTGAAGCTTATGCTTGTGGCTCATTTTCTTATATTTCACTTTCTTCTGATCAGGTGGTTTCCTTTTTTGACGAGTAGAGCTTGTTGTGAAGCTTGTGGAAATCTCAAAGGGGCATTTCTTGTGGCAGTAGTGAGTAGTTTTACATAATTAAAATCTTCCAGTGGATCTGTCTTGGTACATCTAATTTGCACTTGTGTAACTGGCACCCTGAAGCTGTGTTTCAGGCCAGTTGTGTAACTTGACCTTCGGTTGAGTTTGTGTCTAAATAATATGTGGTGTTTCAGGCCTACTATAGTAATTCTTAGGGTTCAGATGTGGGTTCTATGATTTGATAGCTTTGCTAGATGATAACTACATGGTAAGTTGTTTGAATGGCCAAACCAGAAAGTTAGAATATTCAAGTTTTCAATCACAAGCCAAATGTGTAAAAGAAGGGAGGTGCTGTTTTATAACTTGATTCCTGAGGAGTGGAATTATTTTCTTCTTGTAACAAAAAAAATAGATAGAAGCGTTAACCATTAGGCAAATAGATCAAGGTAAAAAATTTCAAAAGGAAAATAAACAAATAAATTAGCTAATAAGAGAATATGGGCCTGATGCCCTGGGATTACCGATGGCTGTGTTTTGGTTATTTACATGCCTTTCTGAGAAGGCAACTGAAAATATTTGTTTCCTCTGTGGATGGTTTCTCTGCATTCTTTTGTAATTTTCATAATTCATTTTGGCTGTTTCTTGTTGCTTCATTTGGTAGCTAGATGATTTCAAACTCTGTGTTCTCAGCAACTCGTGGATGTTTAAGTCGCTACTTGCACCTTTGTTTTTTCTGCATATTGGAAATCTAAAATCTTGGATTGCATTTGTGCAGATCTTCCTGACTCTATGTACACTAGTGACAATATATTTCGCGGATGAGGTTCCATTGAGGGCAGAACAAGGCCATCATACCCAGCGTTCTTTAGATAAGGCTCCATTACTAAACGATCGTCAACAGAATGGCATTGAACTATCGAACTCAAAGTCCGATTTGGCTGCTCAAGTTAGTCATAACGGGAAGAACTTTGAAAATGACCATGAGCAATTAATGAAATCCAAGCCCGCTGATCTTCTAGACGACAGAAATGAAAGTTCTAGTGATGGCCCAGGAGCAGTATTAGTAAATTTATTGACCAGTTTAAGACATTTACCTCCAGGAATGCATTCAGTACTTGCTGTTATGGCTCTTACTTGGGTAATTGTGGCTACAATTGTCTACTTATTATTTCTAGAATTGTTTGTTGCCATCTAATTAGCTTAACATTGCATTATTTCTTTGGAACTATATATCTAGTATTTCCAAAATGTTTTAGTTCATTGATCTCTTGTCAATGATTTATTTTTTATCTTGTGCCCTTCCTCAGTTGTCCTGGTTCCCCTTCTTTCTTTTTGATACGGATTGGATGGGGAGAGAAGTCTATCATGGGGATCCTAAAGGGAGCTCTGGTGAAGTAAAGTTATATGATCGTGGTGTCAGAGAAGGTGCATTTGGTTTGCTATTGAATTCAGTAAGAACTCAAAATTGAATATCAATATTTCAACATTTGTACACACTATCATTTTCATTTTTACCATAATTCAGCCAAGACCATCGTCTCTCCACTTATCCAATGAGAGATAAGTAGATGTTGGAAAAGTTTCCATTCTATTAAAATAAATCATGTTGGGAATCATAAAATTGATTTTAAGGGAAATTTCAGAAAAAGAATTAACATTAGCAGGAATACGAAAGTAAAGAAGTGAACTAATAGTGTGAGTTAACTAACATGGAAATTATTCTATCAAGTTATAGTTAGGCTATTTAACCTTTGATTATGCATTTTTCTTTGTTTTCATATTTATCCCTTCCATTTTGTAGGTTGTGCTTGGTATCAGCTCATTCTTCATTGAACCAATGTGCCAAAAGTTGGGAGCAAGACTTGTTTGGGCAATGAGCAATTTTATTGTCTTCGCGTGCATGGCATGCACTGCTGTCATTAGTTTGATATCCGTGACTGAATATTCTGGAGGAATTGAGCATGTAATTGGAGGGAGTGCATCAATCAGGATAGCTTCTTTGATCGTATTTGCACTTCTTGGATTCCCTCTAGCTGTATGTACAAATAGTATTGTATAAAAACTCATATTTGTTGTTGTTCAAAGGCATATGCTAATTATTATTTTTTTTTTCAGATTACCTACAGTGTTCCATTTTCTGTCACAGCGGAACTGACTGCTGATTCAGGCGGTGGCCAAGGTTGGTGCAGAGTTACTTTTCCTAACATTGTGTTTATAGTGAATTCGACGGTTTAATTCTGATGACTTTTTGTGTCTACAGGATTGGCAATTGGAGTTTTGAACCTGGCAATAGTAATTCCCCAGGTAAGCAGTTTAGGTGATAGTGCTGTGCTAGTTGTTACTATGGGCTTAAACTAGTACTTAATGTTGCAGAGGTGTATAAGAGTTGTGATAAGAGTTTATACTAGTGCCAATGATTCTATGGTGCAAAGTTAAGCTTTTATGTGTTTAAGGAGAGAGATAGAGAGAAGTTTGAGGCAATGGTTGTGTGATTACATTCATCCTCTCTCACAATTTTAACGGATAGTTAGCATTAGAATATTCTAGACTCGATGGAATCCTAATTTCCTAGATTTTTTATACAAACTGGTTAACTATAATTTTTTTACATGTTTCTAACTTTGATGTTAACTTAATTAATCTATAATCTTCTAGAATATTCTTTACTAATCTTATTACAGTCACCTTCACTATATTTTTAGATTTTGTGGATATTTTTCACACAAACCAAATCATCGTTCCAGCAGTTTCCCACAAATAGCTTTTCTCCTAAGAGTGTTTTTGGGATTTTTCAAGTAATATTATGGAGAATTTTTTGGCCATCTTGTTCTGTTAGTTTTTGGACTATATTTGTTTTCATACAAATTGGCGTTTTATTTATTGGGTTCAAATATTAACAGGTCATCCAGTTTAAAGTGACCGTGTGGATTTTCAAGTAATTTTTTTAGCTAATATTTTGTGTGCCATTTATTGGTACAGATGATTGTGTCCCTGGGTGCAGGACCATGGGATGCTTTATTCGGGGGAGGAAACATACCTGCTTTCATTCTGGCTTCTGTGGCTGCCCTTGCTGGCGGTATCATTGCAACTCTGAAGTTACCAGATCTTTCAAACAGTTCTTTCAAGTCGTCAGGTTTTCATTTTGGTTGATGAACGAAAAATTCCTGTGAAATTAACTAAAGACCAGCATATGATCCTCAAGGGCTTGAATGTGCTCCTCATCTGCTTCAGAGAAGCTGTCCAACTCCCACTGTGTGTACGTATCATTTACGTGTTGAAAGATATGCATACATATCCCTCCCTATTCGTTCATTTTTTCCCAACATTATGGGTCTGTGATGTTATGTAGAGTGTAAATCATCATTTGAGTTGAAAAAGCTTATACGTGGATACAGTTACAGCAGCAAGCCTTAAACTTGCCCTGCTAATTTACATAGAGTTATCACATGTCCATTATTTTGCTATACCTCTTGCTTTTAAATCAATTGTTAGCCATAAAGTTCTTAAGTTACAGATTAATTTAAAGTTTTTTTAGCTTCTTGATTCTGTGTTGATGATATATTTGACCATGACCTATGCTTTTATATGGTAAGCAGCTTTGTGGGATTCTATGTTATTTGATTGTTTTATAATGCTGAGACGAGAGAAACTGTCACGTCTGGAGGTTGATGTGGGGCTTGCCGAGTGGAATGCATGAGTGCACATGATTCATCAATGGTGTTATAGAGGTTTCTGTTCCATGCCAGCCTCTGCAGTCTGCTCAAAAATTGACGTATGTCCTATAATTTAGGTTCTTCAGAGGAAGGTGGTTGCTCTTGACTAGCATAAAAGGCTATTTGATTGTGGATACGGTTCTATAACTTCCTCTTCTTAACAATATTACTCTACTTTTCAATTGGTAATTCCAAACATCTTTTCAAAACGAGTGATGCATCTGCTTGACATAATTTTATATGCTTGCAAGTTAAAACCATTCTACCTTGAGATTTGAGGCATTAGATTTCTGTCCATGTTTTTGTTTAGAATTGATGGACTTGATAATCTTCAAATTGTGGTTCCCCACCTGTAGCCGAATAGAAACTAAGTTGAGTAGTCTGAACTCATTCAGTAATGACATGTTTGTTATGACTGGCATTTCTTTCTGGTCTGATGTCAAGTCGAAAGTCCTGTCGTTTCACCATGGAGGCTGTATTGGCTTTAATACATCGACACATCTTGGATCTCTCTGACTGTTGCAAGCATAGCCAATACGAGTTTACTATTTGTTGAATTTAGTGAAGCTGAAAATGTAGGTGGCAATATCATTTGTGAATTGTGAATTTTATAGAGCAAAAGAATATTATTTAAGACTATAAGCAGGTGTAAAGGTATGTTAATGAAGTAACGTTAGTTACGTTGTGCTAGTCAAGGTTACTCATTACCGATCCTGGAGACCAGCACCTTAAAAAGTAGCTTCTTTCCTTGTTAAGTCATTCTGGTAAAGTGATGTTGACGGATTGCTTTATCTTGCCCGCTAAACTCAGAATTCATAATGGAGCTATATATGTATGTCCCCATTGTGACCGTCTAGTGATAATGATACAATGTAGAATAATGTCACAAGAGATGCTCTTGTCTTGTCTCAAATACTTTTGGGGCCTAATGGATACTCTCAAGGATATTACCAGAAATCAACACGATACGTGTGGATTCGAGTGGCGTCTCTGACAGTTGGAGGATCGACAGGTGTCCAAGAACATCTCATTCCACGACAAATCAAGTATTTGGGTTAAGTCCCCTTTAACAGAAGCTAAATTCCGTCTACTTCCAAGTGTTATTTTGATCGGATCGGTGCATAAAAATCATTTTAGCACGTTGTTAATAGAGCTACTAGTGCAGTCTGAAAAGCTATTGCAGAATAGAAGTTCTCTTATCTTTTTGGTGATTGCAGAAAACAACAAACTTAACACATGTAGAGTTATTAGCTGTAAGCATTTCGAAACAGTGGATTGGCAATCCAAAGAAGGTGTGTCTATGTCACGGCTGAACGGACGATTCTGATCTGATCTGAATGGCCCACTTCTCTTTGTGTAAAGCAAAACATGGCCACGAGAAGAAATTTCAAAAAAATTTAAAGCACAACAGGTCCAGTGGTTGACAAATCACCATCAATGCATATTTGCCATGGCCCCTCCACACCTACATTTTCTTTACATAAAAACTTAAATAAAATATACAAATTCCAAAACAAAGATGACCAGAGAGAGATCCAGTAGAATGACGTCAAGCAGAGAGGGCACATGGGAAGCTGAAGACACCAGAAGCATGAGAGCATGTGGAGGAGAAGAGACGATTCAGTTTTTCTTTGCATAAACTTGTTTTTATTTTATTATTTAATTTCAATATTACGCAAATACTGTTGTTGTATAAGAGGAAAAATAGGATGAGGAACTGGCTATGAACATGCTCTTCACCTTCCAACTAATATAGTCATGTGAGAATGGCAAAAAATATTGTTTTAAAGCAGTGTTTTAGGGGAGAGAAGGGTCCTACAACTTGCCCTAAATTAGTAGATTTAAGGGTCCTACGGCTTTGCTTTCAGATACATCTTCGCTGTAGAATAAGGCTTACGACCAATGATTTTTCCAATCAATGTCAACTTTCTTTTTTATAAACCTTCCATTCCATGCATCCACTCTCTAACTAAACCCTTTCAAAGAGGGAGGGAGGGAAAGAGCGAGAGGGCGATCGACTCCTTACCAATTTGCCGTACCTATTTCTATAGTCCTTTTCATGTGACTTTTTTCTGACACACTTTTAACTCGTAAAAATTTGCGGATAAGTTATATACACCGATATGTGCTTGGCTTGGTGGGATTGGCAAGCATTTAGAGGAATACATGAAAGAAATGAATGACGCCTTAGGGTCTCTAACATGTCAAAATCCAAACCTTCAATTCAGAGCATTAAATCATATGAAAGACTAATAGGTAAATTGGTGAAGCCTATTACATCATCCTCTCAATACCGACTTGTGAGTATTGTATGTTTCTGGCTAATTTAGCTATTTTGAGGGCCATGTGTTGGTCACTTGAATTCTTTTCCCTATATGTCTCTATTCACTTTCAGTGCCATGATATATGATAAAGGAGAGGAAAAAATAAAGTGAAGCAGTATGAAATTAAGAGGGAAAAGAATCAAAATTAAAAAACAAAAATAAGAATAGTGAACTAATTGGTGGGTTCTTAGTGTGTGTTGTGATATCTGTTTCCAGAATTCAACACGTTACTTCCACAACAGTATATTTGTACATGTCCTTCGATTGAATCATTTAGATCTTTACCATTTTTCACCAAATATTTCCATCTTGTGAGTAAAAGTTACAGTGACAGCGAGTTCGTGAAAACACGATTCTGTGATAATAGAAATAAATTTTACGTACTGTTATAACAATACAAATTTGACTGACTAATTCGTAATTTTGTTTTCGTTGTTCTTACAGAATCACGTTTTCACTCAAGAATTCCCGTGTTCGGACATCAACTGTGGGCAGTGAATGAAACATTTTACTTCTGGTACCATGTACCCGTAGACTGAGTGCTTCATGTCTGGTTCTTCCAACATGCATGCATTGCTGTAGCAGATATTTTAATGAATTTATATTGTTCAGTTGTTATATTTTTTACTACAAGGAGAATTAATTAAATGGCATGTTTTTCCCCTCAGTTATCCATTTGCCAACTTGAATTTTTAAATGAATATGATAGGAGAGACATGCATTCAGAAATTTTTTTTTCTTCTATAAGTCATAACAGAAAAAAAAAATCTCTATGTAATTGATAATTATAGTTTACATGCATGTAATTCTATATGTTAAACATATTCAATTTTTTATATCAATATTAAAACTAAAAAAAAATCTTCTTTTGTTCTGTATCAATTTACTAAAGTGAACCATTGAAAGTTGAGTTGAATATATAATAGGAATGACATGTACTTCAGAGACGGAAATAAAGGACGGTCATTCTTTTTGTCGTGTTTATTCTTATAATTCTGCTTATTTTACTGTGTTGTTATGTAGTATCGCTCACTCTCTCTTACTATATTTTTTTATAATTTTTATCTAATCTATTTTTACTCCTCTAAACAAATTTATAGATTAAATGTATTATGGAAATAGTTCAGTAGATATAGTGATATGTTTATAATTTTTGTGGGGACACGAAGTGCATAAAGATGAACATAGAAATGAAGAAGATATGAAATGTGCAGACACATATTGATATTGGTATACGTGTAGTAGAAGAAAGGATTGAATATTTAAAAAAAGAGGTGTAAGAGAGGGAGATATGGATGAGGAAGAAGAAGAGAGAGAGAAGCAAAGACAAAAAAGAGCAGCTAATTAAGTAGGGAAAGAAGAAGAAGAGGGGGGAGATTTGGTCGGGGTTTTGGAAAGAAGAGAGTCTGAAATGAAAAGATAAAAGGATGGGAAATGAGGATCGTCGTGATGCACGATACCTGTTGGTGGGTTTGGTAGCAAACCCTGCCCCCCGTCCCTCTTCCTCTGGCCCCATTCCCCCCTTAGATTCCTGCCCCCACCCTTTCATTTCCACATTTCCAATCCTTTCTCTTTCCTTTTTATCCTCTCAACAACAACGACAAAACTTGAAATATTTTTAAGAGAAAACAAAAAATAGACGAGTTAAAGATACTATAAAATAAACCCGGCAAAGAAGAGCGATACTATAGAAAAATGCACGGTAAAAAATAATTAAGAAGTAAACACAATACAGAAGACGATTACTCGATTTTCTCGTTTCTCCTTTGTTTTCATATGTGCCTCTCAATATGTAGTGATGTTGTTGCATGGCGTGGGCTCATTTCGATGGAGATAAGGTGGAAAAGTGATTTTACTTTAAAATTTTCAAGAGAAAGCTCGTTGTTTATAGTTAGAAGG
>CANYCX011473813.1:0-12612 GCA_948193385.1 Breynia disticha f. nivosa | reverse complement strand
ATGAGAAAAGAATGTATGAAAATTGATAATAAAAAAATTGATATATATAAATCAAAATTATTTTTACCAAATAAATAATACATTTGATAAATATTGGATATATGTAAAAACATGAGATATTAATCTGTTTTGATGATATTGCTAGACTCAAGGAGAAGATATGACTAGCAGATTATCTATGCAATTAATAAAATTTGAATTCAAAATTATTGTAATATCTTCGTAAATATAAATATTGATAGATCGATACAATCGGTGGGTTAACTTTTTGTTAAATATCTATGTACATCAATATTGATAACGTTATATAGTTATAGAGTTGGATTTAGAGTTTAATTTTGAATTTAAATTTTAAATAAATTCTAATATAGTTAAAACTATGTGTTCATCATAATTAAAATTATCGTACTAAAATACATATTATATATATATATATATATATTGCTTTTGCTTCCGAATTAGTATAGATATATATAGATATAGATTCATAGATTTTCAGGACATGATTTAAACAATCCGCTAAGAACTAACTTAAACTAAATCAATGACAAATAAATCAAATACAACCCTTGGATCTTCAACTAAAAATAAAAAAAATAATAATTATGAAGATCTAAAAATTATAATTGATTTAATTCAACATCTAATAATAATTTTTGATTTGGAAATGAAGGCCAGAATTTTCTAAAACCCATATTTAGTTAGTTGAACTAATGGGCACGGAGCAGTTGAGGACTTTCTATGAATGATGCCGAGAAAGCCAGCTTTGACCAAATTACATGAAAATACGAAAAAAAAATATGAATTTAACTTCCACAACTAAACTTCTACCAAATTTCTTCTGTCATTTCCAACAAAACCCAAAACCCCTATTTTTCAAAACCCAGAAACCTCCTCTTATCTTGAAACTTGTAAATCCATACCATACCCATGTCAGAAATAGAAGTGGTGGTCCCAGCATCATCACAACCAAACCAAGAGCCTCAAAACGACGTCGCAGCCACAGTAATCGACATATACTCAGCCTCTGCATACGGAGAATTACAAAAGCTTAGAAATTTCGTTGAAGCAGAAGGCGCATCGGTTACAAAGCCCGATGGCAATGGTTACTACGCTCTTCAATGGGCTGCTCTTAATAATTTCCCTGATATTGCGCATTATATAATCCAGGTCTTATTTTAATTCTATATTTGTTCTACATTGAATTATTGTAGTAATACATTTGTTTCTACACAATTGTAGTGATACCGTGACAGATTATTTGCTAAATAAATTGCGGGTGTTTGTTTGAGGTAGTTTGAATAGATTGCGTAGAGAATAAAAAAAGTCCAAAAAAGTTATATATCTAATAATTGTCGCAATACATAATTAGAGTAGTTGCTAAATAAGTTGCAGTAATGTTTAGAATATATTGGTAGATTGTATCGAAAAGGGTAGTTTAATGTCGAGGTTGTTAGGGACTGAATTGTAATTTTGCATTTTGTTGCTGGATGAAGAAAGGGGCAGATGTGAATGCTGTGGATAATTTGAGGCAGACGGCATTGCATTGGGCTGCGGTCAGGGGTTCTGTTGCTGTGGCGGATATTTTGTTGCAGAATGGAGCTCGGATTGAGGCTGTGGATGTTAATGGTTATCGGGTAAAGTTCTTTGGATTATTAGTGTTGAAATGGAAACTTTAGCTCGATAAGTTGGATGATTTGTGAATGACCACTTAGTGTTGTTTAGAGTGTGATGATAATGGATTGCGTGATTAGAGTAGTGTTAAAAGAAGAGGCGTGTTGATTTTCTATTTGTGGTATGATGATCACAATCAGGTTAGGCAATACATAGATGTTTCTTTATGAGCTTTGGCTTGTGTTTTGGGATTCAAATTTTATGCTAATCTATCTGAATGAAATAAAAAGCATTATCTTCTGCAGTGTTTGCTCAATCTCAGTTATTATATTTGCCTATCAGATGTGAAAATTGGAAAATTATTGAGTTGTTGCCAAATTTGTATTGAGATTGATTATTATGCTTTGGATGATATCCATCTTCTATCAGATCATATAAATGTCTTGTTTTTTCAATATGACACTGTTCCTTCTTGAAAATGTAAGTATTTTAACATGCATGATTCAAAGAGCAATATTTTGTATTTCTTATGACTTATTTTCTGTGATTAAACATTTTGCCATCTGCATTTTTATTCACTAGCTTGTCTTTGAATGGTTAATAGCTGAGTCTGAAATGCTGTTATAAATAGTGCAGGCAGTTCACGTAGCTGCTCAATATGGGCAAACGGCTTTCTTGAACCATATTATTGCAAAATATCATGCCGATTTTGATGCACCCGATAATGAAGGAAGGAGTCCTCTTCATTGGTATGTAAAGAGGCGAAGTTGCTTTGGCTTCACTTAAATCATTGGAATTCAATTAAGTTTTTGGGTTTTTATGTTGTCAATCTTGTAGTAATAATTGTTCATAATGATACGTCTTACCAGCTTAATTTAAAAAAAAAAATAACAATGATTTGATAGAGAAAATTTCTTAATTTTGACAACTAACCTTGTGGAACACATAATTATTAAAATAGATAGAAAGCTTGGATGAAGGAATCGGGGATTCTTGTAGTCTGATTTATTATTGGTTTGGATTGCCTAAATGATTTTTGTAAAAGTTTAGGAAGACCATGATTATGTTTCTAACTATAGTGTATCTTTGTTTGTGTTGGAAATGGAGATGGATTTACATCTTTTCCAAAATTTATAATGTTTGTGAATTGACAAAATTGGTCAAGACATTGAGATGGTGGAGTGGTTCTGGAATTTGAATGATATTTCCTTTACTATTGGTGTCTTCTTTGGTGTCTTTTTCCTTTACATCCCTCAATAATTTATTTGCCATATCCACTGACAGTACCCAAACTAATACATTTTGTAGAAAGTGCCGTCATAAAATTCTAGTTCTACCTTAATTGAAAATAACATCTAAAAGTTGAATTACATTTTTGTTTTATGATGAATTATCCTTTGGTTTGTCTGTTTTATGATTTGATTTTCCCCCGTTCTTTTAGTTATTTTGGTTTAATATCTGAACATGTTAGCATTTATTTTTTCCACGTAATTGTAGATCTTTCTCCTTTCTTTTCTAATGTTGTGAAAGTTGCATTGCACTAGTCATATTTAGTCATTTTCTATGGATGCATTACATTAATATTCACTATATTTATATTTTGGACAGAATCCTCATTTTTTTTTGTTTTTTTTGGCTACAACATAAATTCAGGGCTGCATATAGGGGATATGCTGATGCAGTTAGACTGCTCTTATTTCGAGATGCATACCAAGGGAGACAGGATAAAGAAGGTGCAATAAGCTTTCCAGGATCATTAATTTATTGTGCAGCTGGACTCATCTTTGATGTTTTGAGCACTATCATTTTGTGTATTTTGCTATGTTTCTTGGGTTGACATTTGTCTAAAGTTACAATAATTTAACCCTCAACAAGTTTGTCATACAATGTTTACATAGCACAAGGAAAGGCCATGTAGTGATCTTTTTGGCAATTGGTTTCATTCATCTAAGTATAAACTTTTTAATGTATATT
The DNA here is from genome assembly GCA_948193385.1 of Breynia disticha f. nivosa. Lineage (NCBI taxonomy): Eukaryota > Viridiplantae > Streptophyta > Magnoliopsida > Malpighiales > Phyllanthaceae > Breynia > Breynia disticha. The sequence goes on along the minus strand of CANYCX011473813.1, from coordinate 9,024 downwards.
GGAGGTGGTAAAGTTTGATGTATCTGATTTGAATGAATGCAGATGGTTTAGGCAGGCTTACATGTGCTTTTTTCGGTTCTCTCCCTTCTTTTAAGGATAATGTTATTGCAATTTTGTCTAGTGAGAATCATTGTTGTGTAATTCCAGATAACCAAGGAACTAGAAATTCAATACCGTGGCGATGTTTGCTTGGAGGATATAATGGAACCAACTTCATTTTTGTACTTTTGAATACAGATAGTCTGGGGGCTAACATGAGCTTTTTTCTCCTCCTCCCCTCTTATGTGAAGGCTAGTGTTATCCCCATTTTGTTTATCTTGTGAGAATCATTTTTGGATTCCAAATGACAAAGGAATTAGAAATTCAATACCATGGTTATGTTTGTTTGGTGGATATAATGAAACCAGCTTCATGTTGTACTTTTGTGCCTTTGATGGATGATAAATATATATTGGTACATTGCATTATATTGAAAGAATTTATCTGTGACCTCTTGGAATGGGAAGATAAATGAACTTAGAGATATGATATATCAATGTGTGTTGATGCATTCTTTGATAACTCTAATTGTCAAATGCATCCATGAGTGGTATCTTAAGTGTTTCCTTATGTTGGCCGAGTTTAGTTCTGGTTCTGCTCTTTTGCCTTTTGTTTTCAGCACAAATTCATTTGTTTTCCATATTAAGTACATTCGGTAGCTAAATTTTCGTGCTGATGCAGGTTGTACCCCTTTGCATTGGGCTGTATTGAGAGGAAATGTTGAGGCATGCACTGTGCTTGTGCATACTGGTACAAAAGAGGAACTATTGTTAGTAGATAAAGCTGGATTCACTCCACTTCAGCTTGCATCTGATAAAGGTCATCGGCAAATTGCCCATTTCCTTGTACGTAAAGTTATAATGATGTTACCCATAGCTGATGAGCAACATGCTTATAAAATGTTGATTCTGAAAGTTATTGATTCTTCAACTTATAAAGAACTGTAGACTGGATATTAAACAACAGCTAATGTCACAGTCCAGAAAATTGTTTATAGGGTGAAAGTTGTAAAAATCTTTAGTTTACACTTTGTGATTTCACCAGGTGTTGCTTATGAATGTTAAACGGCAAACAATGTGCACTCGAAGCTAAGTGGTAAAATTAGGGGAGGCTCAACATGATCAACTTCTGAATATTAATCTAAGAGATTTATTTTTTAAAGAAAAACTAATATATCCATTGGCATTATTGTCCATCTCCTTTCATGCTATTTTTCTTTGGGAGGAATGCTTGTTGGATTTCTGTTCAATCTGGTTATCATGTTTCATTAATCAACCTCTATCTATATTTTCCCTTTGTTTCGTTTGATGGGGTTTTGCTATTCTAGTACATTGACATTTGGTGAGTAATTCATGTACATTGACATTGATCAAGTTTCCATCTGTCTGCTGTATGGACATTTTTGTGCAGCTTTCTTACTCGAGCATTTTGATTGTTTATCACTGAACCCAGTGGAAATGTAAATGATGCATTGCTTCTGCCTCCACATGTTTGATTTTAGTCCATTCAACAATTTTTTTTTACTGGAAACTCCTCTGACTGATATGCTTCACAGACAATTTATATTGTTTGTTTTGATTTTATTCAGTCAACTGTACAGCTGGCACAAGAGAAGGGTTTGGTAGAAAAACTTTTTGGTATAAAGATGGGGGAGTTTGGTTATGCGCCTATCTTGTTGTCTCTTATACTCATTCTTCTGTTCTTATTCCTCAAATCAGTTATTGTAGGTAAGGGAATTTTCTATCCAAATTTACTTCACTGAAGGATGTTTTTTGCTTTTGTTTTTATTGTGATGTTATTTTTTGGATGAGCTAGCACCAAATCTTCCAAGAGTAACTGCTATTGTTGGGCTTTGGGGATGGACTGCTCTTTCTTTGACATTTTTTGCCCTATTTATGTTCTATAAATGTAGCAGGTACTTTATTTTCATGTTCTTGATCTTGTTTCCTTTTCATGTTCTTGATCTTGTTTTCCCTCCAAGTGTGATCAACAAATGCTATCTTTTACGTTCTTGTTGTTTTGTCTTTGATTCAGTCTTCATGTGTGTTACTGTGGTAGAGAGCTCTAATTTTATGTTTAAAGTCTTGTTCTTTCTGTGCTTGACTTGGTTGTATCATTTATAGTTAATGTGATTTGGTTTCTCTTATGGTTTGCTCATGTTATGAACTCGTACCATCATTAAATGTGTGCCACATTGTTTTTGAGACTAGCTGATGTTTGGATTGGTGGACCTTATTGTCATTTACTGAAATACTGGTATTCTGGACAGATTTTGATGAAGTTCACTCATTCCAGCTTCCTTCCTAGACTCTTCATAACAGCTTTTTTAGAGTCTTAACACCGTAACTTTTACAATCTTACCACTGGATGTTTTTTCACATTCTGATGATTTTATTTGAATATATGATTTGATTTGGTTCCACCGTGTTCAAACCAACAACCTCTTTAGTACCAATGTGCTACATTCTGATGATAGGACCTTCAAATAAATGAATACATGTTTAGTGCTTTCCTGCAGATTTTTTCAGCTTATAAATTAGCAAAAATACTAGGTAGTTTTAGGCTACCACTTAAGCTTTATCCTATGTGTTTGCCTTGGAGTTTAAGTGCTTCCAATAGGTACAAGCTTATTTCTATGAGTAGTGAATCCAATCCAACACAAACATCTATTTCCTCCTAAAACATGCAAAATCTTCACTTGCTAGTTCCTTGTGAGCTTTATTATCAAAGAACAATTGTATTATACTACATCCCCGTGTTTACTTGCTCCCACCATATCGTGTTGATCGATTTTATGGGATGAAATTTTACGATTACTTTCTTACTCAATATTTTCTTTACCATATTCTGGATGAATTGTGTAATCCTAAAATTATGTCTTGCTTTGCCTGTCTAGTTAAGAATAGAAATGTTGCCAGTCATTTATTTTCAATATATGATGTGAACTGTAAATGCGTTAAATTTTAACTTGCAGTTATGTTTTGCTATTCAATTTTTCTATTGAATTTACTCACTTCCCATCACTCCCACTATCATCACAGTAATGATCCTGGTTATATCAAGAGTCTCACAGATTCGGGTACTGATGCTGATACTGAGGTATGTTGTTCTTCCATTTTAGCTTTATACTCCCTTCTTCCTTTTTCTTTCTTTTGGTTTCTTCCTTGTGTCCTGGCAGTCGCGACCTGGTAGATTTTTTGTTAATGTATTTTTGCCAGCCTGCTGGACTCTCTTTCTTTTTCCCTTTTCTCTTAATGTTACCATTACCCGTTGAAAGATGCCTAAGCTTTTTGACATTTGCAGAGTTCTCATTTTTCTTTTCTTTCTTTTTTTTTTGTTTTGTGCTTGTGGGTGGGGAGAAGAGAAGGATGGACTTTGGGGCTCGAAAGAGTTGTTTAAGGTCTTCAGTACTACTGAAGCAATTTATCCAAGTCTTCGGTTCTACATACATGCTTGGTTGATAATAAACTTGAGTTACTTGACTGAAGTGATTTATAGTGTCTTTCACCGTGCTTTTTTTATTAAGTGTCCTTTAGTAGTTGTTTTCAGTGTTATACACATTCTTTGGCACATTCTTTGGATTTTTCATATAGATGCCCTCCTCTTTCTCTGTTTTGGTGACTTCACTGAACATTTGCAGGATCCCTTGTTAAACATTGATTTGAACAACTCCTCAGTTTGGACAGGAAACTGGTCTCAACTTTGCCCCACATGCAAGGTTTGGTAATTGAATTTTTTTGATAGCAACATGTTCAAAAAAAGGCAATACGATTTGATCGCAGAGTTTGAACTGAATCCTGATAAAGTTTTGTATTTTCTCAGATAATTAGGCCCGTTCGTTCTAAGCATTGTCCTGCATGTAAACGGTGTGTGGAGCAGTTTGATCATCATTGCCCATGGATTTCGAATTGTGTGGGAAAGGTGAGAAACTGACTTCAATATTGTGTTTGCATTTACAGTCTGATCAATTAAGTAGAAAGTTCATTTGCAATGTCCTCTGCGCAGCAAGTAATATCTACTCCTATTTAGCGAGTTATATATCGAATAGAAGAAGAGATTAAAGAAACCCAGTCTTGCTTTTTTAATTTTTCATAAAAATATGTGAGATTGCTATTACAATGTGGACTCACAGCTGTTATACTGTTAGTTATTGTAAACGTATGAGATTGTGTTCCTGGATAGCTGTACGCTGCTTTTGTTTTTGTTTTCTTGAAGCTGACCTTCAAGTCTTGTTATTTTGTGTGCATACCGATCTGCAACTGCTGCTCTCGTTTTCGGTTTGTGATCACACAACTATCTATGTAACTTGTGGATTGAGATGTCATGTGTATGACTAAGACTGCTTATTGTCATCATTATGCTTCCTGCAGAAGAACAAACGTGACTTCTTTATATTTTTATGCTTGGGGACCGCAACTTCTATTCTTGCTGCTGCAATAACAATTCAAAGTGTGTGGTTTGTCAAAATTCATTATATTTTGACTTTTTATTTTGGGACTACATAAATTTCCTTTATGTTTACGCCTGTTTTCTGGTGGTATCTTACATGTTTCTCTTTTTTATGGTGGGGGTTGTTATTAACAGGGATTCGCACTGCTGTACAAACATTACACATTGAGGATGGATGGTTTCAGTACATCTTGGCTCACCATCCCGGTATGGTCGCCTTTTTGGTGTTGGACGTCATTATCATCATTGCTGCCACAAATTTAACAATAGTTCAGGCATCTCAGGTAACAGCTGTATATCCTTAGTCTTAAGTAATTGCTATTGATTCATCACTAACTTCCAAAAGTCAATTGCCATTATAATTTATACTCTTCCTTCGGGGGATCTTAAGCTTTACTGTTTATTCCGAAACTTAGGGTTTGTGTGGATTTGCAGTAATTTCCAGAGGACATTACATTGCGCCTAAGTTGATTTGGAACTAAAACACACAGGGATAAGGCGCATGTGTGTGTTTTGGGTCTACTTTTGGCAACCTAACATACGAAACTACTTGTTCTTAGCTCATAATTATTAAGATCTTTTCTAATAATTAGTTATTTTTGGAATGACTGATGCAGATAGCTCGGAATATTACAACAAATGAACTTGCTAATGCAATTCGATACGGTTATCTTCGTGACCCGGATGGCAAGTTCCGGAACCCATATAACCATGGATGCCGAAAAAACTGTTCAGATTTCTTCATTCGTGGTTACACTGATGACGATGAAATTGCCTGGCCACCACTGCAGCAGGTTGCAAGTTAGAACTAAACAAACGTGACAAGATACAACCTGCCAGTTAAATTGTGGCGTTGCCCTTTTTTTTTTTTTTGGTGTTGCCCTTAATTCACGACGGAATGAGCTTGAACCAAAATCTTATTCCTGCGATTATTAATGTGGTATGTAAACTTGGTTGTATATGATACAAAGTCGTCTCATTCTGTGTACATTCAATCCAATGAAATGGAAAGAAACGTGTACATGCAATACGTTTTGTGTATCTTTTAACCATGTTTACTACTGCAATCATGCGGTAGAGTTAGTTGAATTACAGGATAGTAAAGTTGATTCAACTTTTTATTTTACTTGTAAGCAATACTATGGTAGGTAATGCATGAGCTGTATTTGGAAACATCAGGTCTGTTGGATACCACTAGGCCATGTTTGATTCATCACTGGGCCGAGAATTGCTTCGACCTCTGATAAAGTTGCACGATCTTGCCCGAACGTTGCAACTTCTATAGCAGCAGCAACATTCTCCTCAACCTGATTCAAAGCCATTGCAAAACCTGAATATTACTGGCAGTTCTAATCAGAGAAGAAAGACCAGATTTTTTCGTTTCTCATGCCAACGAGCACATTTACTAGTGATTGAAAATATTGCGCAAGTATTAGTTCGGATGTAACCTGTCTGACAGAATTCATGCCAACCAGCACTGTTGCGATATCCTTGTTCGACAAGCTGTACTGCAGTGCTAATTTCGAAATGTTATTTCCCTTTTCCTTGCAGTACAAAGCCGCAGCTTTACAAGCTGACTAGTAAGAGATCAAGAAAAACGTCAGAGGTTAAATCATCATCGAGAGAAAACAAACGAAACATACTCATTTAAAATACGTGAGAAGACGATTTACGTAGGAATATGATCAAATAATAACATAGAAGAAAATACAAATTATGATGGTCTGAAATAAAAAGAAAACAGCCTACCTTTAGTTCTGGTGGAGCTGGATGCCACTCTGGAGGACCATCTTCTGTAAGCAGCCCCATTGCAAGAGGAGAAGCACTGATAATACCAACACCTTTGCTCTTCAAGTAAGGAATCAAATCCACCAATGTTGAATCGTTAATACTGAAGTGGCAATACGATAAAATCACATCAACTGTGCCGGGCGGTACCCGATCAAGAACATACGTAAAAATTCCTAATGGCAATCCAGTTATACCAATGAAACGGATTTTTCCTGCTTGCTTTAGTTTCTGAAGAGCAGGGATTGTCTCGTTCACAATCTGTCATAAAACCAAACTATGTCAATCTGTTACCGCCCTGGCAATAACGAATATTAGGGTAACATACATTTCAAATTTAATATTTACGATGAATTTAGAAGTCGTGTTTGCAACATGCAATGTAGGAATACTAAATTGATAACCTGATCAAGAGAACCGAACTCGATGTCGTGGCATTGGAGTATATCAACATAATCCAACTGCAACCTTTGAAGGCTCTCATCAATGCTCCTAGTTACTCTCTCAGCACTAAAATCAAAGCCGTCCTTATACCTCCCACACTTGGTGGACACAACGTACTCGTTTCTAGGAAGTCCAAGAGCCTTAAGCCCTTTACCTAGCATCTTCTCTGATAGTGTTGCTCCATAATACCTACAAAGAGGTAAGAGTATATCAACAAACAAAACACACAATATGCAATTTGTTTCCATGGAGAACTAGCATCAATTAGAAAATAAAAATTACTTTAAAGTCGATGAACTTATCAACATGGTTCTCCTGAAAGTACAATTCACATGGAATAATCGAAAGATAGAACGTGTGATGTCAACCCGTCATTTGACTCTAAGCTTGGAGCACTGATTTCAATCTTAAACAGCCGCAACTAGCAGTTTTTTTTTCCATTGAAATGAAGTATGAACAATTAGCAAAATTGTACTAAAAAACCATAAAATCCTTGCGAGATAGGGGAAGTTAATTGCTTGACATGCTCGCATCTGCTTGTAGCAAATGTTAAACAATCAAAGCAGTCCAAAATTTATTGCTTTATACAATAATCCAACCTCGCAATCACTACATACACTCAAAACTACAAATTCAGACATAGCTAAGTAGTTTCAGATTCAGAGGCAACAATCAAAGATTGGCTATTTAAACATTAAATTCAAGAACTGTATAAAACAAATACGCAAAACCAAAGAAATAAAATAAAAGAACACACCAACATAGTCGAATTAGCCTTAAATTCAGCAAATTTCTTCAAACATTGGGGTTTTTTGGTAATACCATATCAAAACAGGATTGAAGAATGTGATATAATAACAAGTAAAAAAGAATGCTGAGAATGCTAAAAGGTAAAGCGTAAATGAAGAAGGGACTATATAATATACGGAGAAGTGTCGAAGAAGTTGATGCCGAGGCGAAAAGCTTCGCGGACGGAGGCGATAGCTTCATCTTCAGAGACAGGGCCAAAGACACGGCCTAAAGGAGAAGCTCCGAAGCCAACACAGCTTAGTTTAAGCCCCGTGTTACCCAGTGGTCGCATCTCAAGGTTGGGATGTCGAGTACCCATTTCTCGTACTGATAATGCTTCACGATTTAGGAAAGAGAACACAAATTTTGGTGATACGATAGGACACTACAAGTAGAGAGGGAGTGGGTTACATTTATTAGTATTCTATCCTGTCAGTATTATAGCATAAATAATTAAGTATGAATGAACAGCAATCACGAATAAAATTACGAGCAGAACCCCACCCGCAACAAATCCAGCCTAGCACGAGTAAAAATTGACTCGATCCATTAATCTTATTCGTATCGAGATGAAGTTATATGAGTTTGAGAATATATTATAAATAAATTTGAGTCGTAAACAGATTAATTCGTTTATGATTCATTAAAAATTTAGTTAAATAGATAAATTCAACACGATTCAAATATAATTCTAAAAATTTATTAAAAAATAAGTGAGACCATATGTTTAAAAGAATAGACCAAAAAATTTAAAATTTTAGTCTTTACTGTGAAATATGCTAAACATGTTAATTTTTAACTTATTTAACATGTTGACTCATATAAATAAAATGGGTTAATTCGTATCAATTAAAAATCCGAACGCATATAATAAACATGTTTAATCGTGCTAGTTAAATGATTGGAACTATGAATCCGTTTATTTAATGAGTTGGGTATGACTTTCATTTTCTGACCTGTTATTAAACGGTTTGGATTAATCATGTTAATAGGTATATTTGTTGTGAATATATGTGGGGTTAATTACACCATACAGGTCTATTATGTTTTAAATTGTATGAATAAAATATTTTTGCTAAACTTAACTTAATATTTTGGAAATTTAAACTTCTATTTTCATTTTATACGGTCACAATCCAATTTTTTTACTCATTTAAGTTGGGAGAATGTCACCACATGCCACCTTAAAGTTTGACTTTTCCACAAATCCACCTTCTGAAACTTATACCACCATATGCAACTTTCTTCAAACTTATTCCTGAAATGCGACTTATCAACCGTATGTCCACAAAACATCCACACATTAACCAATTTGTGGATATATTGTGGATATGTTGTGAAGATTGATTTTTTTAAAAATGTCCACAATATATCCACAAAGCACCCACACATTGATTAATTTGTGGATGCGTTGTGGATATATTGTGGACATTTGATTTTTATAAATTCGACTTATATGTGAAAATCTTTATAAATATCCACAACATATCCACAAAACATTCACATATAATAAAT
>CANYCX011473563.1:0-28036 GCA_948193385.1 Breynia disticha f. nivosa | reverse complement strand
GTTTGAGATGAGAATATAAAGCTTGAGAATTGAGAGAGGGTGTGAACTATACATGCTTATATAAAGTTTGAGAATATTAAGTAAGGAGATGTTGCAATTTCCTGGAAGGATACTTGGTTATTGGATATGTACATTTTTTTTCTGTCATAATAGATTTTGAGAAAGGAATTCAATTTGGAATTGGAATATTAAAGCCAATTGATAAAAGAACATTAAATTTAGTCAAAGAGAAGTTGGTGTTGGGTGAAACAGTGTAGGATGAAAGGACCACCAAAGTAAAAGAGAAGGCGTGTAAGAAAGAAACTGATTCAGCAAGAAATAAGTTCTTGAATCCGAATATTGCAATTTTTCCCACAATATTCACACGTTTTCAAAAGCTTATTCAGAATTCGTAGGATTCTGCCTCACTTCAATTTATCTAACCTTATAATCATCCACTAAATGTGACATTAAACCACAATCAAGTGACGTGAGGTTACTCTAACTTAATCAGAGATTTCGAGTTCGAGTCTTGCGTACATAGCTGCGTTAAAACTCGGTTGGGAGAGCTTTGACGCCCTTGTGGTCCTGCCCAGGTCGAACGAAGATTAGTCCGAGTGTTCAATATATCTCTAGTTCACACAAAAAAAATAATCATCGACTCTTTATGGGATATGAGCTGTTTTTATCGAATATATTATATACTACTTTAAAGAACGTTATCTAGTTTGCATCAATTAAAAAAAAATAAGAATTATCTATTTTAATAGTTTCTCAATCAATTTCGCCACCAAAACGTTTATGCTGTGAGCGCACTTTTAATTGTAACAGTCCTTTTCGTCGCTAAATGTTAAAATATAAATGTAACAACTTAGTGAGCATTGACATCGAAACTGTAACTTGTCAGTAAATGTAGTTTTACATCCGAACATGATATTTTATATTTGGTTTTTTTAATTTTTTATCCTAACAAAATTAACAACACTCGGAAAATATTTTTAAAATAAAATTTAACTTTATCTTAAATGTTTCATATTTTGACTTATAATTATCTTATTTCTATCCGTATTAACGCGATGCCATAGCAATTGGCAAAAGAGAAACAGTTAGGACCCACCTTATCCTAAATATGGCGTGGAGAGGTGTGCACAATACTATGTTTTCACACCCAACTACTTGTCTTCTCATCAATCTTCACAATGTTAAGGATTCTATTCATTTGCGTGTTACTCAGTTAATTCCACAAAGGGCTAATCAGCAAGAATGTGAGATTCGATTCTTAGTTTCGTAACGACGTTAGGAGAGACATACAGGTCTAGACCTACTGTTTCGTCAGGCTTCAGCAGAGACTCTCTAATCTTGACTTTTGGGCTAACCCAACCCTTTGTCTAAAATTTTATTACCAACAAAAACATTTTTAAGGTTAAGATTTCGACTTTAATCGTTGACTTTAATTGGGTTGAAACTTAAAATAGAAAATTTTTGGTAGTCTCATAAGTTGATAAATCATATCATAATAAAACCTTATAGAATCATGATCTAATATACACTTTATTAGTTTTGAAATCCCTATAAAAGGTGGTTGATTCATAGATGGAATTAGAAAAAAATTTATGGTGGTGATATTTCAAATATTTTTAAAAAATTATGATGAATATAAAAATATATGAGTTAAAGTAGTAAATTTAAATAAATTAATACATAATATATGACTAATAACAGTCATACACAAATAATGTTTACTTCTTGTTGCACTATTTTTTTACTCGTAGACACGTGACGCATTTGGAATGTTCGATAACGATGAAATTCGAATCAATGGTGGGTTCAAATTTGTCTGGCAATTCAGGATTTCTCGAGAAAAGATACTGTTCGAACTAATTACGCTACGAGGCTAGACTACCGAGTACCGACTAGCTACCGAACCGAAATGCAAAAAGCGATGTGAGTAAATAGTAAAAGAAGACTAAAAGTACCAATTGAATAAAGTTGCACTACTTGAAAAAGACCAAAGAGCGTCTCAAGGAATCAAGTTTCTTCAACAGATTTCAATAAGCTTAAAGATCCAAGCGTAATTGATATATGCATCAGCCGCTTCGTAAACATTCTGTGTTCCACCTTCTTCCACCAGCATTCCCACCAAAATTCTCACTTCTTCACATTCTGAGTCATTGGTGCAAATCAAAATCACAAATCTCTTCTCACCAACTTTTTCAATGGATACAATGTCTAAAAATGCATGTCTGGCAATCTAAATATGGGAAGAAACAGTTGGATCTCTTTCTTTATTTGAAGTTGAGTTTCTTAGAAGAAGATCAGCAAGTTAAAAATGCCATTTTTTTTAATTAACATACAAACACAAACCAATTCACTTTGTTTTACGTCAAGCATCACATGGAGTAGCTCTCAATATAGCAATAAAAGCAAAAAATGTAGGCAGATCGACTCATCATGTCCACACTGGAAATAGGATCCACAAAAGGCAAAGTTTGCTGGTTATTAAGGGCATACCATATACATCCTATGGCACTATCCACAAAAAGGAAAAGACTCATAGAATGACATAAATAAATAGAGCTTTTGCACATTTTCATTGATCCATGAACAAAATCTATATAGGCCCATAGACTCATAGAGCCATACAACTCAATCAGAAAAGAATCAATATTCAATAGAAAAAGAAAACATCATAATTGATAGCTATATTTCTCAAAACTAAAAAAAAAAAAGAAAACAAATATGAAACATAATTTCTTAGAAGAAGATTAGCAGTTAGAAATGCCAAGCTTTTCAAATGATCATACATGGAAAAAAATGCAAAATGAAATTCTTAAAACCAGAAGTGGTTTAAAACAGAGCACAAAACCAAAGTTACTTAGGCCACAGTAAGTGATATTCAAAAACAGAACCTTATATCAGAATTAGGCATCGTTTGATTTTTAGCATTTTGATTAAACATGTTACCATATCACATTTCTAAAACCTTTTTTTGCAATCTACTTCTATCTATGCAATTTAAGAAAAAGAGCACATCAGTTACACAAGTACTTTCAGATTCTAACAACAGCATCAATCATATCATAAACACAGTTGACGATAGGACATAGAAATAAAAATGGGGAAAGAGAACTACATATCAGCTCAACTATTATTTATATCAGCACACAAACAACCAAAATACTGCAGAATGAAACTTAGCATATAAGAAACTGACATCTCGCCAGCTCTGATTTCGTAAATATTACACTGGCAAATTGCGGATAGCAGTATCAACGACTGGAGATGTGGGAGATGAAGATAGGAGGCCACAACTCCACAGTGCCAACTTTCACAATTCCGAGAATGACCACCATCACACATTATCAAAAGCTAGAAAGATTCTGAAGTAAACATATTCAACAAGATCATTACGTCTTAGCAAACCATCTAGACCTACATACATTTATAAACCAGACAAGCCATATCTACAGCCCAAACAGTACCTCAAGGAGGTTCATCCTTCTCAGTCGACTGGGAATTGAGATGATCTTGAAGCAGCTAAATTAGGCATTGAAACCCCCAAGATTGCAATGTGGAGAGAAGTTAAGCCTGAACCGTCGATTCGTATGACTAGGTTGTCCAAAAGGAGCGGGAAATCCAAGTCCTGGACCTCCTGGTGTCATATCATAATCACCACCTATAATTGGAGAAGGGAATCTCAATCGCTCAGGATCAGTTCCGATTAGAATGGGGGGCCTAAACATTCGGTTCATTCTCTGCCTCCCACCAACACTCCTCTTAGGCTTCCTAGCAATTTGCCAGTTAATAGCATACGTAAGTTTCCACGTTTTCTGCCCACTAGATCCAATTTTAAATTCTTCAGTGACTTTTTGCTTCCACAAATCATCTCTTGAAGACAAATACTTCATCTCTGAACAAACACATCCCATTCTTGCCACATCAACACCAGGAAGAGATTCCAAAATCTTAAACTTAAGCTCCGCTGGAAGACGCATCAAGCATGGTGGCAATGCCAGACCCATCTTATCACAAACGTCTATCAGCAACGGCAAAGCAAGTCCGTCTTTCACAATTTTCCAAAACTCAAAAACATCCTTTTCAATGCCCAACCTCGTGGACCCATCATCAATCTCACAATTTTTCCACGCAACATTCAAAGCCTGCGCAAATCTATTTTCATCCAAGCACACCCGATAAAGCCTTGAACCATCCTTAGCCAACGATCCATAAACATTAACAAACCGCCCCACACTCTGAAACTTCAAAAATAAAGATTCTTTAACACTCCCATTCTCCAACAATTCAGGAAGAGTATACAATAACTTCATTGAAACGGCCATAGAAGGCCACTCATCAGCAAGATGAAACCCATCAACTCGCAACCCCGAAACAGAATCAAAACCAACAAAACCAGATTCCACAAAAACAGCATGGACGGCAACAACCAACAATTTCCTATTATTAACATCCCTCTCCAATTCCTTCCTCAAAACCCTCCTAAAAAAATACGGCTCTGAAACCCTCTTATCATTATGATCAATATCCATTTCCTCTACATTATCACTTTCAACTAAACTCTCTTTTACAACAGATTCCTGAAAGCTCTCAGATTCTTTCGAACTGGGTTCCTTGTTTTCAGGCATATTCGCAACAGAATTTTGAGAGTGATCGAAGATGGGTTGTTGAGAATTACCTAAAGAGAAGTAAATGAGATCACCGGAAGTGATGCCTAGAGAGAGAAGAGTGTCTTCGTGCGGAGATGAAGAGAGAAGGGGATGGGCGCGATTGAGAGAAAGGTGAAGCGAAGAAGGAGAAGGAGAATTGGGGAGGGATTGAGAGAGGGTTTGTTTGAGTTGGTGAAGAGTGCATGAATTGGGTACTTCTATTTTCGTGGTTTCTTTAGAATCGAGTGATCGTAATCTCAGCTTCATGTTCTTCAAATTTCTGTGTTTTCACGATGCCGATTGATATGAAGAGAGTTTTCCCCAAATCTTCTATGTCTTTCTCGAGTAGGTTTGGGCTTTGGCTCTGTCTGGTATTTTAGCAAAATGTGCTCTACGAATCAAAATGTTTGTTTTTTTTATCACTACCACTAATATCAGTTCAAATCGGGTAGGACTACAAGGATATCCAACTGAGTTTTAACGAAGATTCGTACCCAAAATTTTAACGCGAGATCACTGATTAAGCTAGAACAATCTAGTAATCAAAATGTTTGTAAATGTAAATAGCTCGTCGTTTCTTAGATTATGTTCGGAAGTTTATTAGGCTCCGTTTGTTTGGAAGAATTCATTTTTTGAAATTTTTTTTTCCTCATTTTCCAACGTTTGTCGACAATAAAAAAATAAATCAACAAAATTATAACTTAAAAATCAACAGAAAAAATAATTATTTTTAACATATTTTTATAGAAAATATTTCTCTTATCTAAAATATAAAATTATATTTTTTTTATAATTTTAAATATTTGAATATAAAATACCAGAAAATATAATTTTGGAAAATAAGATTTTGAAACATAGAAAATATTTTCTACGAGAAATCAATTTCTGACAAAGAAACGGAGCATAAGTATTGTTTGGAAGTTTAGAGTGCGAAACATAAGTGAAATAAATCAGAGAAGAGAAAGTAAAATTACGAAAAGTGATGAAAGATAGAATAAAATGTTATTATTTGAGATTTTTTATGCATGGGAATTGAAGTGAATATTAAAATTATAATATTTATATTAAAAAATAGAGTAAATTTTCATTTAACCTCATTACATTTTAAATTGAGAGAGAAAAAAAATTGTAAAAATTGAGGTAATTTAGGTTAAGATTTTTTTCACTTAACTTTCTCTCCTCCCTCAAATAAAATAATCAATCATTAAAAATTGCATACTTTTCTTATTCTCACCTTCTTTTTCTTACTACATTCAACTTGCAAAAATAAATATTTATTTAGCGTATTTTTTAATAAAATTATTGCAGTCTCCTATTATTTAAACATTAGTTCAATTTAGAATTTGAATAAAATGACTAAGTTTCTTACTTGTGGTTAGTCTGTTCTCACCAGTTCTTAGCTAATAAAAATGTTGTCCTATTAAAATTACACATATATTTATTTAGTGGTTTCCGTATTTTTTTTCAAATTGTTGTGATCCCCAAGTTTTTTAGTTTATCAATTTTTGTTTTTCTTTCAAATTATTGCATTTCTCGATTTTTTGAAACGTTAGCTCAAGATACGATTTTGATTAAAGGTAACTGATATTCTTTGCCATCTTTACTTATCCGTCCTTTTCTTTCTACGATAAAAAAGGTTGTCATCTCAGAGTTTTAGCGTTCTTCGTGTTTTTCATCAAATTTTTTCGGTCCCTGCGTTTTGTAAACGTTATTCCAAGTTACACTACAAGCAAAAGAAAAGCAAAAAAGCAAAGACATTTTCGTTTGTTTGTACTTAGGTAAGCATAATATATCTAAATTTGATCAATTGTATTTAAGTAAGAGTTTTGAATTTTTTTTTAAGGATGTGAGTGTTGTACGACATCACATTTTTCTAAACTTTTGAACATATAGAAGATTGATTCGATGCAACCGAGAAAATAATAGTAATTGGATGATTCAAACAATTTATTTGTAATTGTTTTTATATAACGTGTGACAAACAATCAATTTTGCAGCTATTGAGTGAAAAATATTAATTTTGACAAACAATATATTTTTAAGGTTGTAGATTATATCAAAGGCTCGCTTTTATGAAATGTTATTATTTTCTATCTAATGATGCAATTATTGAAATATTAATTTGTACAATAGTCGTTAAAAACAGTTATTTTTTTAAGAAAAGTCACATTAGCAAAAATAACAAAAACAATAACTTGATCTAACGTTTAAAAACTCTACCAAACAGATAAGTTATTACCCTTCAATACCTACCTTTCCTTTAACTCCCAGAGACTCCATACAACGCTGTAATCGGCCATATGCCATTCCTAACTTCACACAATTCTCCCTTTCACGTTTCCGAATAATTTCCCTGCCGCCAAACTTCTTCTTCC
This sequence comes from Breynia disticha f. nivosa, assembly GCA_948193385.1. Taxonomy (NCBI): domain Eukaryota; kingdom Viridiplantae; phylum Streptophyta; class Magnoliopsida; order Malpighiales; family Phyllanthaceae; genus Breynia; species Breynia disticha. The sequence continues at coordinate 21,018 of CANYCX011473563.1, read as the reverse complement.
AACCGATCGTAATCCGTTCTTGAGATTTATCTCCAGATTTTCCAACCAACTTATTCTTCCACAAATCATCATTTGAACACAAACCCCGCAGCTCCGAACACACGATTCCCATTCTCGCTAAATCAACAGCAGGAAGAGACCCCAAAATCTTAAGCTTCAGCTCAACCGGAAGACCCATAAAGCATGCTGGCAGTCGCAATCTTGTCTTATAACAAATCTCTATCATCAATGGCAAAGCAAGTGCGCCTTTCACAATCTTCTCAAACTCAGAATCTCTTCTTCGCTTATCTGTGCTCGAGGAACCGTCGTTCTGATTTGGAAATAGATTTCCGTCCAAGCACAGGCGATAAGGCCTTGAATTATCCCATGCCAATGATCCATACACGATGACAAACCGCCCCACACTCTGAAACTTCAAAATGACAAATTCTGTAACTCGCTGATTGCTCATCAATTCTGGAAGACTGTATGAAATCCTCCCGGAAACAGTTAGACCCATTAAGGGAAACAAAACCAAATTCCAGAAAAACAGCATTCACAGATTTTTCCAAACTGTGTTCTTCGTCTTTCGTCATGTTTGATTCAGACTTTTGTAACATGAGAAAGGTATAGTGCTCGATCTGTTTCACCAATATATAACCCTTAATTGAATCAAATTAGCTACCAGGAAATCAGGTTAGTTTAAGAATGTGAGCACTGAAGTTGGGCACATCTTTTATCAGGATGAGATTTGATATATCTTTTCTTAGCATCATTCCATTTTCAAAATCCAAGTATTTCGTTCCTCATAACAACTTTGGCTTTATTGTTTTTTGGTCGAGCCCCGGTATCCTCGACCCACTGGACCGAGACTAATCCGGTTCGGGAAGGAGTTGGGGGTTAAGGTTCATTTCCCTTCCAATCGACGTTGCGGGGGATCGAACCGTGGTCCGCCCTGCCAAGTTCAGCCCCCATTACCACTGAACCAAGAGATCGTTGGTACAACTTTGGCTTCATAATTGTTAATACTATATCACATTCGTAATTATTTAATAGATTTAAATAAATAAAAATTTTACAAAAGTTAATTAAAATATAAGATTACATGAGATTACATATTTTCTTATGCATGTTGTTCAATGCTTCATCGACTCAATATACAAAATTAGCTATATAGAATTGATTTATATTTTGATCTTAGTAGACTATGGCCGATATTTTCCAGTTCGGCACGGGTCTTGGGCAATACTATCATAATTGCAACAGTGATCGAATCGAAAAAAAGGCTGAAGGATTGATTCATTCATTGAACAGATAGCTTATTTATCAATCCAATCTGATTTTTATAACATTATTGGAGTCTTGAGAAACCACAATCTTGAACTGATCTCTGAAGTCTCCTTTAAAAGTGTAATTATGCCATTATCTATTAAATTAATCTAGAAAGTCAACAATACAATTGCAGAAACATATTCACAATTATCATCAACACATCTTCCTTGTTCCCCAAAAGGTTCGATTTTTTTGCTTTATTCCCCAACTATTTCGTAACATTTAAGACTTAAGAGCCACGTACATATTATATGTTATACAACAAACCTTCTACAAATCACCCCTGAAAAATGGAGCGCTGAAGAATGAGCTGGAAAAAGTTCCTCCTCCATTAGGGAAAAGAGTGAGGAAACATATTAAACCAAGAACAAATCCCCAGGCATATCTGTCATCTCCCAAAGGCGTTATCTCATCTTTTGCAGGCAGTTCTTCTCCGCCTCGGAAGAATGTCGCAAAAAGCCCCCAAGCCAGACACAGAACACTTCCGCTTAATCCACCTATACCCAGCAGAAGAGATGTTGCGAAAGATAGCAATGTGGCCGTGCTTCTACCGAACATGGCTTGAGCTATGCGGCCTCCTTCAAGTCTTCCACAAGGTAACAAGTTCAATGAAGTCACTACCATTCCTGCATACACATGGAGGTGTGTTAGGATCTGTACTGCCAATTTCTGTACATTTACGCAATAAGCAAGTGTGATGAAACAAAGCGGAACATGGATTACCTAAAAGTCCGGCGAAAGCAAGAGGATCAACAGGAACACCAACGCCCTCCACTGCATAAGGTAAAACATTTCCGAGATCATCTGTGTATGGTCCGATGACAAATTGGATAAAAGAAAGCAACGGATTATTGTAGAAGAATTGCGGTCTTATATACCTGCAAGTCAAGAAATAAACACAGATTATGAGCATGCCAGAAACTTCTTATGTGTTAGAACAAATAAGGTATTGATTGTTGAAAGCTTACAATGCATTGTCACCACCATTGAAGCTACCGTCAGCTACGAAGGCAGCAATGGTCAGAACGAGTGATGTCAAGTATGCAGTAGCTGTTCTTGCTACTGGAATATCGAAAAGAGCTTTCTTGTTGGGAAGTAAGGACTCATAATTGTTCATCACTCCCAAACAACCTGTCCAACTTGATGGAACGAGAAATGATGGACTCAATTTAACACTGTAACGTGCTGCTGTCACCCTTGTCGCGATCTGTAAAATATATAAATTGGCAGTAAATTTGGCAAGCATAGTCGAACTCAAATGGAGCAATTTGAACCGGAATTCTACAGAACAGTAACTAAGTGTGTAATGTCAAATTTACCTCAGAAACTCCGAGAATTGTAAGGAAACCACCAAAAAGAGGAACAACATTAGAAATATAGTCATCAAAAGTTGCATCAGGTTTCAGAAAGAAGCCGCTCATCAAAGCTATGGTCCCGAAAGTTGTGACAGCTAATAATGCAGCGCTGAAATAGCCCCATGGAGTTCTCAGTTTGGTCGACTCAAACTGCAGATCCATCTCTGCCTTTGGTTGCACCACACAAGCCTTGAAGAAGAGCAAGAATTCTGATCGTTAGTACTGCAGAACTTGGAAATGAGATGTTATAAACAAAGAAATTACAATGAAGATCAGAACATTTATGGAGACCTGTTTTGTTATATCATCATTTTTTTCTTCCATGAACCATACAACCACCTCTCTCCCTGCTGCATCAGACAGCTTTTTCTCCAGTTTAGGGATCGCCTCCTCAATAGGCTTCCTCAAATTTCCAATGAAGATCCCTCCATCGCCGAATCTTCGAACATCAGTTGCGAAGAATGTATCAAATCCGAAACAGCTTTTTAACTGCAGTTTCATTACTATATGTTAGTAAGGAGCATTCTAATCAATTAATGGATTGTCAGTTCATATGATCAATTAAAATTATACTCAGTTCCGTCCTAAATTGATAGAATTCAAAATATATAATCCAGACCACTATGTCTGAAGAAATCAAATTGAAATTAAGATACCTGTGACTACATACCTGGTTAAGATCAAGAGCCTTAAAAGCCTCCTCGGCCTTCTCCAACCTTTCTTTCTCTCTGGTCAATCTATCCCGAACCAATTTGTTAAACAAAGCAACAAAAGGGTTATCACTGTTTTCCCTGTCAAGCTCTCTCAGCTTCCTATCAGCCCTCTTCTTTTCCAGCTTAATCGCGGCCTCGATAGAAGGGTTCCCCATGAATTTCTTGAACTCTTCATCAGTTTTCCAATCCATTTCTTGCTTTTCATCTGCGCTTCTTTCAACTCCCTCCTTACCTTCTTCACTCTCACCTTTTTCATTCTCATCTTTTTCAACTACTGCTACAGATGAAGAATTTGGTTCAGCTTCCTTCTCATCATTATTCACAGAAAACTTGACCAGTCTCAACAAGTTCGGCTTTCTTATAAGTGAAAATGAAAGGTTTGGCCTTGTTTTTGGCCGTGAAGAGAAAGATGGAAGCATAACATCTTTGCGTTCAGTTTCTTGCTGATTTCTGATACTGAAATTGAGGGGTTTTATGATTTTGGTCTTGTTGAAATTGCATGGATGTACTGAAGAATGTGAAGTCACAATAATAGAAGCCATGAAGAAGATGAAGTATGGAAGCAGATACCGGAAGTACGATGGTGGAGGGGTTTAAAAAACCGTTGTGCCATGGCAGTATGGAGTCTAGAAAGTTGGAGAAGTATGACACGTGGATTTGATCTTAGAATTAGTGACAAAGATTTTTGAATGTTGGAGGCAAATTATTGTGGCGGATAAGGTCCGTGTTGGAGCGAAATCGCAGTGGCAATGTGATTGAATAATAACCAATTAGAGAATGCCACGATTTTTTAGAAAGCTGTTATTCTATTATACTTCATATAAAAATATTAATTTACAGTAAAAATTAACAAATACGATATAAAATAATTTATTTATTTTTTTGGAATTTTTTGGCCTGCTCAATGGAATAATTATGGGGATGTTGCTCTATCGTTAAACTATAGAAAACTAAAGTATAATATATAGAAAGTAATTTAAACAAAATCAATTAGCTTATTTAAAACTCAAACTTTCTACATTTATATATTTTTTTGTCATTTTTTTTTCATTTGGGACAAATTTGCTTCTTTCATCTTTTTTATTTTTCAACATTAAGACCAACTGATTTGTTATGTATTAGAAATTTCAAAATTTGTATTGTTTATAAATCCATACACGTATGTACTGACATATAAATGCCTGCATACGCATAAAATATGTGTTTATTAAATATGTTGAGACTTTGGTGTTCTATAACTTTTGAAGTACGTTAATATTTTCTAAACAATAGTTATGTTTGTACTTCTCCAAATATTCACTAAAATTAATTGAGATGCATATTATGCTTAGTATGCAAATTAGAAGTATCCTTTTAGAGTTATAGTTAAGTGCATTGACTTATATATAATTATTGTGTATAGGGATGCTCGTGGGATGGGACGGGACGGGACAGGACGAGGATCACAAATCTCCAATCCCGTCCCATAGTTCGGGAATTTTTTTGTGAAGATCCAGACCCGTTCCATAAATTAAAAATCTGCATTCCGTCTCATCCCAAAATTTCAGGACGGGACGGAACGAATATCGGGTATTTTGGAACGGAGAAAATAGTTCTGGAACAGGACGAGATCGGGGAATTTTTAAAATACTTTTTTACAAGAAATAGGTGTTAAAATTCTCACATATAAGTGCAAAAGTTGTTCTATGAGACGAAAAAATTTAAGTCTAAAGTAACAACATATAAAAGTTTTAGTTGTGTTTCTAAACCAACAAAATTTTTCTTTCTATCTTTCTTTCAATTCCTGCTCAAATTGGATAAATTTTGCTCTGAGGCTCCAAAAAATTTTCCAAATACTATCTGATTTTCTTTGTACTACAAATAGGATGCTGGTTACACTTGCATTACATATATCAAGTGTTTGATACTATAAATACTAATCAGCACACATTACCAGTGCATAGCTCTTTTGTAAGAACAGTAAACGTCTTAAATCCACCTCTAAATTCAATCAATCTCGAACCTCTCAATAATATTAAATCCACCACTAATTAATATTAGGTTTAGTGTGAGTTTTTTTAGTATTCAATCATTTTATTAAAGGTTCGTTTACGTTTACATATAGACTATGATCATTTTTCATTGGCTTTATTATTTGGTACTGAACATTATTTTTTTAATTTATAATTTAAATAATTATATTTATTTTTCGGTTCTAGTTTCGGTTCTTCGGGACGGGACAGAACGGGTCAGGACGGGACGATATTATTTAAGATCCAGAACTGTCCCATCAAAAAAATTATGAGACGGAACGGGAAGGGAAAAGTCAAAGTCAATGGATCTTTTTTAGTTTCGGTTCTAACGGGACAAGTTCTCGAGTCGGGTCGGAAATCTTCAATTCCCGTAAGCAGCCCTAGGTTCGAGGGAATGAAATGGTGTCGGTTTGGTTTGAGATTTCTGATTGGTCAAACTCAATTCACTTTGTGGTTTCTTCCACGTGTGTTATAAGACTGTTCTTCGCCACGTCATTGCATATTATTTTTTTAATATATATATTTTCTTACGTTTCTTAAATTACTTGACTTGTACAAATAAAATAGAATTTTTATAAGATACAATTTTATATCTCTTTTATTCTTTGCATTCACCTAACCATCTTATCATTGTTCTATAATTTTATAAGATACAATTTTATATCTCTTTTACCTAAATTAATATTAATTTATTTATCTTTTTAATTAATTATAATATTAAATACATGTTTAGCACTAATTATAATATATCATCTAGATGGAATAATCAATTGTTGAATTAATCATATTCTACACTGCTTTTTTTTATTTATAAAAATATAGTTATTTTAACTTTTTCTATAGAAGAATAATTTTATTTTTTTAATTAAACTTTGTATGTAATGTATTTTTTTTGTAAGAATAAATTTAATATAAAATTCATATAAACTATATATCCGAGTTTAATTATTTTTGTGAATAAATTTATATCTATTTTTTAAAAATTAAACTTAATATAAATTTTTAACTTAATATATATACTAAATTCAATAAATTTTTTTATCATTTTAAATTAAATATCGATTTTAGGTAAACTATATATTAACTATATATACTTCATAATCGAAATATATTTATAATTTAATAAATAAAAGTATAAAAAAAATAAATTAATATGAATTTACAAATAAATAATCAAAATAAATTATATATGAAATTAACCATTAATTATTTGTATGATCATCCAAAAGTTGTGGTGTGATGGTTAACCCTAGCCGATAATAGCCACAAATAAAATAAAATAAAATAAACAATAAGTCAACGTTGGTATTTCAGACTAAATATTCACAATTGAAGTAAAATATACAATAAGTCTTTTTTTAACCACTCGTATCTCTACTTTCAGTAAAGACTAATCCGAGAACGGAGCAAAAAACAAACTTCACAGAGATCTAAATTGACAACTCAACAAACACTTCAAAGTATCGACAAGAAAACCTATATTTGACTGAAATAGTAGCATAAAAAATGTTGGTCTAACTTACAAGTTTCAACAGTAAACTCCCAATTCCAGACACAGCAATTGGATTCCACAGCAATGTGAAGCTTGTGAAGAAGGCTAACCTCTTCTCCAGGGTGCTTGCTAGATTTTACTATTTTTTGCCCTGGATTGAAGCAGTGGAAAGGTCTAAAAGTAGGAATCAAAGTTGACATGAACTGGATTTGAAGAGTAAAGCAAGGTGGGACTACAGATTCCACAAGATGAATGTGAAGTGAGTAAATGTTGATGGCTGTATACCTAAGGTGTGGTTGGAACATGGAACCATGTTACACAAACCTGTTTTGCTGCCAAAGTGTTCGTATCATGTTCATATGCTACTCGTGCCCAAATCCACTGTTTCAACATGACTTGATTCTTAGTTTGTAACTGTATGATTGCTAAATTAGTCCTTCACACAACACTAATTTTCAACTTAAACTTGTGCAAAAAGAAAAAAAGAAAAAGAAGATGAATTTTTTGTGTGGAGACGTCTTTATCATCATTAGATTTATAATTTTTTATTTTGGACGTTCGTTCTTTATATAACATGTGTAAAATTATGTAATTAAAAAAATATATAATGTCACTTAAAAAAATGAACCGAAACTGTCAAACCAAACTAAATCCGGACCGTAAAAATCATAACGGCCCAATTGATGTAATTTATATATTTTCTCTAAGTTATTTGTGAATGTTCTTTCTTTTAATTAACAAAATTATGTTATTTTATTAAATTTGAAAATGTGACCACTTGTGCTTAATTATTTATTGAACAATTATTGTGTTTGATTCTGTTAAGTTATTAATTGAAAACATTGAACTGCTCAAACTGTAAAATTATAATCGTCTGATCAAATTGTCTAAAAACGTTTGACTAAACCGTCTAAACCGTTATTGAACTAGAATTGTGTCTGAACCGTAATTAGAAGGTTAAGTTTAAACTTTTCTTCAACCGTAACAGGCAATTTATAATCCATAACCGACAGTTAATTAACTATAATCATGCCAAATGCAAAGTTATATTTTCATCATGTAACACAAAATTTACACAAATTTTTTCATTATGTAACAAAAAATTACATAATTTTACAGAATACGTTATGAAATGTTACATAGAATCCTAATGAGGACGCTTTTATACAACCTCACACAAGAATTTACCCAAAAAGGGGGAATTCTTAGGTAAACGCACTCAATTCAGTCCTCACCTAAGAACATTATGTAACTTTTCAATTTTGTTATGTAACTTTTCATTTCTTGTTATACAACAAAAATATTATGTAACTTTAAATTTTTTAAATTATACTTAATTTCATGCGTGTTACATAATGAATGAATAGACTAAATACAAAGTTAGAAAGCGACCGTCTGCCAAACTTAAATGTCATTAGAGCAGAAGTGAAACCTTTACAGTCATGAATAAAGATACCAACAGAAGACCGACTCAGCTCTGCTGTTGATGCTAATTTCAGAATCTGACTCCACTGAGATCTTGTGAACTCTCTAACAAAGCTATACCTTTGCATTGAAGCAATGCAGAGTAAAATATGCATTGAACCCTATCATTCATTTCTCCCAAAGTGAACCATTTCTGTAAGAAAATTAATGCAAAAGGATACTCACAATCACAACAGCTTCGTGACATTCGGATCTGATCTTGGAGTACATCTGATTCTGCACATGATAAATGTAAATGTGAAGGTAACAACCGACATCTGATTCTCACCCTCAATTACTTACCTCCTTCCTCATTTGTGCACATGCATGCAGGCACGGATTGGAAACTGAACATGATAACTATATCATCAACAACAGTGGAAATCTATCACCTCACATAACTTTCTTCTTTCAGCAACTTGAGGCATTAAATATGTTCACAGAATGTTAATGAATTTGGTTCAACAGCCAAATTTGTGACTGTTTTCTGCCGCAAATACTACCCCACAGCTTTTCAACCAGCAATATGCGCAAATGATCAAAACAAAACGATACACATAACAGAAATCCACAATTTTCAGCTGCACAGTTAGGTTTTCCCAAACTCGAGATCATAGCGAGATGAGATTCATCCAAATAGGATAGATATTTATCAAGGACTATCTATAGCGCTGATTAGCTCACGCAACCATGTCAAATGAACTAAAATTCAGTATAATCTTACTGCAATCAAATCAACAATCCATCACTATAAAAATCAATAAACTAGTAATGAATTCCCTCATAATGGAATCTGCCAGAAACTCTGCCAAATCCCAAATCAACGATACTTGATATTATAATATATTAAAATTCCTTTCATCCTATATAATAAACATCAAAGAAAAATGCTGCGACAATAATTTGACAGGCATTAGATTGAATATCATCAAAAGTACATGTTCGACCATCATCCAACAACTCCTTATCAGTTATGATTTATTTCAATATGAACAACAATTCAACATCAACCAATTGAATTAACTAGAAAAAGAATATCACAAGTACAGAATAAAAATATATTCGTAATGAGGAATTTTTACATAAATAATATGCAAATAGAATTGAAAGATACGAATATTAATAACACACAAGAAATTTTCTTTTTTGTTTTTTCCAATTCTAAATAATTTTTACCGATGATCCACAGCAAGACAATGCACATGAAGGGATGAATTTTTTGTCAAATACGAAGTTTGGGTATACAAATCTGAACATGCCCCTAGCAGAATGTGCACAAATTTTTTTCCAGTATTAAACAAAAACGTATCAGCTGGCCTGCTAAATTCCTCTTTTTATGTTTTAAATCTCTAAAGATGAACATAATTTCTTATGATAAATCATACACCATGTCAACAGAAGGGATAAATTGAACTATCAGGTTTTGCCCGCATCAAAATCTTGTCTCTAAAATATAATATCAACATAATTCTCACAAACAAACATTGTACATTCCTTTGTCTAATCAGCACCGTTATAAAGTTCAGTTATTTCTCTTTCTATATCCACCACATTCAGTAAATATATTGTCAAGAAATGGAAGAACGAAAATTTTACACATACAATAAAATATATAAGACTTCATTGAGTGCTTTGTTCTAATTTTATGATGATACAAGACAAGGCAGTAAAATAAAGAGAAATATGTACATTTTACCAGGGAGAACCCTCTCTCACAGATGGGGACCTAGAATTCGTGCTCACATCTCTTCCAAATCTTGAGACACTCCTACCAGCTTTTGGGGTACCAAGTCCAGGACTTGCACCTCTATAACTAGCACGAAGACTTTCATCAACAGAAGATGAAGACTTTGAAATTGCATTCCTCACGAATTTCTGTGCAGCAGGAGAAAGTAATCGAACATTTGGACTAGGACTCCCACCCCTACTTGGTGATGGCAACGGAGGCTTTTGAAACATCTTAGACCTTTCCCTCAACTTCCGGGCAGCCTCCCTAGACAGGGAATGAGCCTTCACATCTCGAGCAGGTGGATTCGGTATTTTAAATTGTTGTCCATCTCCACTGCCACCAATATCAATTGGTGTATCTTCCAAATCCAACCTCAAGGGTGTCCCTTCAATCTTACCCCAAGTTATAAAAGGTGATTCATCAACTCCAGGAGCTGGCGAAGGTGTCCTAACAAAACTATACCCATTATCCGCCTTCTTCTCCGACTCAGCATAAAACTTATTTGGCGTCTTCCTCAAATCATCCAGATCATACTTCTTCCCCTTATCCTTATCCATCATCGGAATTGGGGTTGCCCCCACTACAGGCGTATACAGCACCTCTATACTGCCATCATCTTTCGGCCTCGAATCCAACACTTTACCTTGAAACCGTGTATTCCCCTTACTAATCTCCTTCGTCAACCCCATCAACCTAACCGCACGCTCCTCCTCAGTCAATGCAACCTCACCCCTATCTGCAGGATGATACATCAACAAATTTTTCGCCGTATAATTCCACCCTTCCAACGTACTCACGGGCTGATCCGACGTCCCATACCCATCCGTAATCCTGTCCCTACTCCCCCCTCCGTTCTCAATCAACTTAACATCCTCTCCCTCCCTTCCCTCCCCCTCTAACAAATGACCGTACCGCTCTTTCCTCTTCTTATTAACCTTCTCCAAAATCTTCGAAAAGCTCTCATTATCCTCACTCGTGTATCTCCTGAAAAACTCATCTAAACCTAAGTTCTCATCAACATCACCACCACTATTCTCATCATTCTCAACATTATCAAAACTACCCAATTCATTCCTATTAAACCCACTTGGAGTACCATCAAATTCACTAAAACCACGCATAAAAGTAGACCCAGGAGTTTCCGTACGATCCCTAACACTATTTCCACTAGAGTTTAAATTTTTTACCTTCTTACCACGCCGTTCAATAATTTTCAACTGCGCTTCCCTAATTTGAATCGGATCACCAGTTTTCACAGCCTCTAACCAATCAAGACGATCTTGAAGCTTCGCAATGTCGGGAAAATAGTCCCTCTCGATTATTTTCTCTATCGCCGCCACGTAGGTGTCCTCGTCGAGAACTCTGGGGCGTTTTTTAGAGATAGGAGCAGAATTGGAATTATCGGATATTTGGAGGGTAGCTTTGGGAGTTTCTGGTGGGGAGAGGTGGCGCGGTGAGTTTCCTGGCGAGAGAAGCATCGTGGGGGTTTTTTTTGTGTGAAATTTGGGGATTCTAAGTTAGGGTTTGGGGTATATGCGGTGGTGATGAGGACGGTGGGTATTTTGGAGGAATTACAACTTGGGGTCTGAAGTTTGGGTTAATTGGAAATTGTGGTTTGACTCGGTGGTAGTTGATATTTGACGGCTTTATGCGGATCGGACGGCTGGTATGGAATCTTGTCCGGAACTTTTAATAGATATGTGTCTATTTCTTACACGCTTTGCGTTAGGTCTTGTTTGGTTATTTAAAAATTTCCATCTTTATTAAAACTCTTATTTTTATAAATACAATTTAATTTTTTTGTAAAATTATTTTGATTGTTCATTAAATTAATAATATTCACATATTTTAAAAATAAAATTATAAAAAATAAATTAATATAATATGTGGATTATTGTAAGGAGTAAAGCGAAGGAGACACGAGAGAAGAAGTGAAGGTTGTGGTCCAAATGAAGAACAAGTGAAATAAGTCTCACAGATTCTTCTCTACTCTTATCGCACACCTGATTATTCCCCCCATCTCCTCCCACCTTCTTCCACCCTCACTTCACTCCAATCGCCAACACCGAATCACTTCTTTAATACTTTCTTCTTTGCGGTATTCCTTTCCCTTTCTCTTTCACTTGACTGAATGAGTTTGTTATTCTTTGATGGCATGTTTTTTCCTCTTGGTTTTTTGATTGTTATTTTTTCACTCTTCACTGTTCTACTTCTACTATTATCGGTTAATTTTGTCTGGTTGCTACGGAAGTGTGAGAAATTTGAATTTTAGGATAAATTAGTTTCACTCAACTGAAATTTTTATGAATTGAAAATTTTAAATGTATAATCAAATTTGTCGAATCACAAAAACAATTGCGTAATTGTGTTGTTATGTACGGAAACAAATTGCAAATTTGATTGTTTCAGTGTTGATATTAGGAAGGAATATGGTTATTTGTGTTTTTGTTGGTAAATTCTTTGCGTTAAAATCTATCTGATTAGTAAAGTGGAGGATGTGTCGCTGAGTTTAGCTTTCATTATGGGAGAATCGATTAACGGGGTGGTTACTAGGGCTAATTATGCTGATATGAGATTCGCTGGCTGCTTTGGAATGTTTCTGTTTCGTCCATGGAGTTTTACGATGCTACTGGTTTGTAGCTGTGGAGTCTGTAATATGGAAATTTAGTTTGCTCACTAGGAAAGGTCATTCATTTGTGCAACTCCTACACTGATTGGGTGTGGGTTTGCGCTTTGAGAACAATGGCTTCTTCAAGATATGTTAATTGTTTGGTTTTATGGAATAATAATTCGATTAGCGAACATTCTGTTTGATATCAAAACACGAGTTCAACTATTTTTAGTTCTTGCTCGAATTCCCTGTCCACTGTAAAGACATGTCATTCTTGGCTGTTAGTACTAATTTTAGTTTTTCGATTCTTTTTCAGGTATAACTCAGCAACATGTTGTTTGGTTCAATACCTGCTAATACTGTGACACCAACTTGAGGAGCACCCTTTCTGTTTCTAGTGTACCTCTTTCCATTCACATGGAGTCCACTGAAAAAAGCCCAGATAGTACTGATGAGAACCATGATAAAGCACTTATTAAGTTCGAAAATCAAGAATCAACTCTATCCAATAGCTCTGAGGAAACTTTGCTGGAGCCTAATATTGGGGTCCGTGTATCACAGTTAGATAAAGATGGAAGTGTTTCATCCATAACACCAAGAAGAGCTACGCAGACCCCTCGTACGAGTTCTTCTGTCATGCGAACCAGTCAGGAAGGGAAAACTCCTGCAATGCGTGACAAAGGATTTGAGGATGGATATCACTGGCGAAAATATGGGCAGAAATTAGTTAAAGGAAATGAGTTTGTACGGAGCTATTACAAATGTACGCATCCAAGCTGCCTAGTGAAGAAGCAACTGGAGCGATCGCATGGTGGTCAGATAGCTGATGTTGTTTACTTTGGCGAGCATGTCCATCCTAAACCTGTTAACAACGTGCCGATGGTCGTTGGCTTCGTTTTGTCCGTTGAAGAAAGACCTGATGAGGAGTCGCCAATTGCAACCAAAGGTTAGCTTGAAAGGATAGATTCTAGAGCTTTTTTCGGTGTATTCTGTTTTCATTTCTTAAAGTGGTTTACTATTTTTGCAAAGATAAAACTGATAAGGCAGCAAAGGAAGGAAAGGGAATTTCTCCAGGTGAGTTCACGAGGAACTCTCAGGTTTCAGCGAGTGACAACACAAAACGTGTGCTAGCAGAATCAAATAAGTTAAGAGATCACGTTCATGTTGAGGAAGATCAGCGCTCAAAACGACAGTATGTTATGCCGAGTCCTTTTCTGGACTTTGCTGGTTTGGTTTTTTAATTCTTACTAGCACTTGTTATTGTCTACTAATGATCTAAACAGGAAGAAAAGCAACCGCAATCCAGATCCTGCTTCTGCAGACAAGCTAACTGATGAACCGCGTTTTGTGGTCCAAACAATGAGCGAGGTTAATATTGTAAATGATGGGTATCGATGGCGTAAATATGGTCAGAAAATGGTTAAAGGAAATCCAAATCCTAGGCATGTATTAGACACTTGGGTCATAACTGTTTTCTTGTTAATGCTTGTATTGTCTTTGAATGAGGTGATAATTTGATGATTATATTGACCCTATTCTGCCTATCTTGTTATGTAGGAGTTACTACAGATGCTCAACCCCTGGCTGTCCTGCGAAGAAACATGTAGAGAAGGCATCTCATGATGAAAAACTGATCGTAACTAGTTATGAGGGGCGACATGATCATGATATCCCTCCCTCACGGACTGTTACTCATAATGCAACTGGTACATCACTGGATGCCAAGTCGGGGGCTAAATCTGAAAGTGCCGAGGTTCATGATAATTCAATGCCTGAATTAAAACCAGTACCAATGAACAATGATTCAGATTCGGAAGGAAGTAGGAAGACGCTTAAATCAAAACCGATACAGATGAACGATGAATTGAAATCCGAAGGAAGTGAAAAGGCAGTGCATCCTAGTTCTGTTGCTGAAACCAATTTGAAGGAGCGGAAGAATGGCAAGTCAAGTGGTGCAGAAGAGAATGCCGATACTGGCATTGTTACTGTTGCCATATCTGGTTCAGTTTCTAATGGCAGACCATCAGAAAAGCAGAATTCGGAGGTAAAAGCTGAACCACAAGGTGAAGGTGATTCTGGTGTGGAGAAAATAGGCAACCACGACATACCCGAGTCAAAACCTGTAAATAGCTAATTTAACGAGACTGGTATTTAATTACTTGAGAGATACTACATCCTGTGTAAATTGTATTCAATTAGGTCAAATAATCCCTAAATATTTATGTAGATGTTGCCTTGATTAGAGATAAAAAGGTTAGGAATTGGAACTGGACTGTGTAGAATACGTTTCGGTCAATACGATTTTGGTTCCGGTTCTTGAACCAACGGTTCGGATCGGTTTTGATTCGTCTGTTCATGTTTGGTTTTTCAATCAAAATGAATCGAGCCGGATGTTTACAGTTCATTCTTAAGAAATGTCTGAACTAGCCAAATTATTAGTGTACAAATTATAATCATGTCTTATTTTTTTAATATTATTATTTATAATATAAATATTATAAAAAATGAAATTTATATCATTTGTATTGTGTTATGATAATGTACTCAAATTATATTATCACATTATAAATTGTCAAATCTTATGCAGAATCAATGATTTGGCTGTTGCCAAGAACTGGAATCGAAACTGGTCCAAACCATTCAACCGAAACTTCAAGCTCAAACAGAAAGCAGATTGTAACAAGCTATATGGACCAAATGTTTTAATCCCTGAAGATTATGATCTTCCAAGCAAATAGTGCCGCTCAAAGCAAAGGCAACATACTATTTTTGCTTCCTTAGCCAAACTAAGCAAAAAGGTTACACTTGCAATATGAAGGATCGGTCCGAAACCGATCGTTTGGTATCTTTAAAGACACTGATGATCCCTCTGCCTCTCTTAAAATCTTTCAGGAGCAAGGATCGACGGTGAGAAAGTAGAGGTTCTTTCAGCAGAACTTCCGGCTTTTAATGGAGGTGAACAAGGTCTGGTTGTCACTTCCACGCGCAAGATGCCACCAAATCTCTATTTCTCCAGCCAAGATACAAAGCACCGTCTCTCTCTTGAAGCATGTATTCCTTGGAATAGTTCTCCAGCAGGGTTTTGATTGTGTTATTGACCAATGAGCTCAATGGATAGGGAGTAAAACCTGCCATTGTGAAGCGGGACCTCCACTTACCAAGAAGTTCGTGTCGTTCCACCCTCTCGGTACCCTCGCATGCGATTATGTTTACGACATCCCTTGCCAGGCAATGCTGCTCAATGCTGATGCGCTCCTTGTGTTCCCTCGGAAGAGTCACGTCGATTGATTCAAACATGGCCGTGTAATAGTTCAGTGTCTCGAGAAATCGAGGGAAAAAAGCGGCAGTGTTCGTATTAGATTCCTGCTCAACAAGGGTTACTACTTTTGGTGACAAACTCTTGACCATTCTCAGCAGACGATCACGGTGATTCTGAGTGCTGACACTCTCATCAGGCATGTGATGAAGCATAAACGCGAAATTCACAGCTAAAGCTTCCCCAGGTCGAATTCCAAGGTTTTCTACCTGGACATCACAACCAGATATAGCAGCAGCATGAAACTCAAATGGTACCTTAAATGACTCAGCAAGTTTAGATAGCCTCTTCCCCACAATATCCAATCCACCTCCACGGGCATAAGCGGAAGTAGAATCATCAATACCTGTAATGCGGATATGGGGTGGTCCACCAGGCCTAGCTGCAAAGGCCTGGATCAGAGTGATCCATTGACTCCCCTGAGAGATTTGGAAATCGATAATGTGAACCCTGTTTTCGTCTTTCATGGCTTCTGCAATTGCGCCATTTGCAGACATGTAACCAAATTTGAAATAAGGACAGACCTCATACAGGATGTTCATATACGAGAGCAAATCAGCACTGGCTGGTTCTTTGCATTTCAAAGCTTTGTATATGGAACTTCCAGATGAAGCCAGACGTGCCACAAGACCTTCCAGCATGTAAGCTCCCAATCTTTGAATTGGTTCGCCAGAAACAGAAACCATTTGACGCAACTCATCCATCAACCATTGTGCCAGTAACAAATCATTATCTGACACTGCCTTTGCAGCAGCAACAAGGACATGCTTTAGGTCTCGCATAGATATCGCATTCTGCAAAGTACTATCAATGCTTTCGTTAATATCAGAATCCGGACCAAACATTACATTTTCTAGTTCTCTCAACTTGTGCATAAAATCATTGGCTTCATCAGTTATGCAGGAACCGCTAATTGGTGAACCATATACATTTTCTGGTGACTGATGTGAATCATGTGGATGGGACTGAGCCTCCTGCTGTGACATTGGGCTCCCATTTGGAGAGAAACTAACAGCAGAGGGGGAGTTGTAGATTGTGTAACTGCAATTTGTTGAAGATGACTCCAGAGTGCAGTATTGTTCCCGAGAATTCTGAATGGAGAAGCTAGGTCCTTGTTGACTGCCGCCATTAGAGAAGAGCTGGTGATCTAAGGACTGGAATTGAGGCATACAGTAAGCCTCAAGTTCTGCCATCGGTTGATAATAATGTCTGCCGAACATGCCTGAATTTCTAAGATGATGTGATGCTTGCATTTGACAATTAATCAATCCGCCAGGGCTTTTCAACAACAGAGATGATCCAGGTATGCTTTTCTCGTCTTGCAATATTATGCACTACTAGTGCGCTTTCACAATCATTGTGTTGTCACCGCTAAACAGATAGGCGTAAATTTCCAATCCGAATGTCATCGGAACGACATAACCTGAAATGAACAAGATACACAAAATGAAGAAACTCAGAAAGAGGAGCAAAGTTCAAATGAGTATTAAATTCACACATGCAACATGAAGTAAGAGAATTAAAACCCTCAGTCCGACTTCAATGGTTCAAATTCAGACATTGCACATGAAACAACCATTAATATGATCAGCTCTCAAAAGTATTATTCCACAAAGCTTGGATCTCAACCTAAAAATTGATAATTTGTGAACTTCTTTCTACCGTAATAAGTTTACTACATTGAGAAATTGCAAGTGATAGAAAACAAAAAACTTGAATAAATTAACAAATCAAAGACGGGAACGCGAAAATAAAAAACCAGAGACTGAAACTGAAAAAAATTATTCAAAAGAAAATGTAAGAACATCTTAATTCAATAAGTCAACTAAACATTTTATTTTCTCTATAGGTTCCACTTTCCTCAATATTCAACATAACTTTGACAAGTAATAACTCTGAAATGACCCCATAAGTCACCAAAAGTTCAAAGGCAAATAAAAAAACAACTCTATCTCATTCAAGGTCATGATATTAATCAACCCTGTAATTCATAATCTTCTTCCTTCTTTTCACCTCACAAAAGTTCTAAATTGAATAAAGAAAAAGAACACCACATGATATAATAAAAGGGAAAAAAATAGTTATATATACAAACAAACAAAAAATGACTAGCCATAAGAAAAGGGAAAAAGGAATAAGTAAAGTGGGGAGAACTACAACTGAATAAAAATAAAGTGGAGAAAACCAGCCTGGTAAACAAACAATGATGACTCAAAAGCTTAATAGCACTTTAATGGAGGTTCCAACACCTATGCAACTCAAACATTCTCATAATTTTGTTCCTCATTTCATCATTCACTAAACCATGTCAAGAAATAACATTTAAAATTCTCCACTAATCCTTCTTTCTATTTGATCAACTCTTCTCTACATAAAATACAAGCAAGTTGAGATGGTTGCTAAGGGAAGATGTGATGTGACTAGATAATTATATTCAAGAGTGAATGTAGACAAAACAAGAGATAAAACTGAGCCATCATCACCAAACCCAGAAAAATGTTGTTTTTTATTTTTGGTAAATTTAGTTGCTGTTTCTTTGTCAGGAATCCATATTGGTAAAACAGAAACATGATTACATCGCATAATCTTCTACCAAACTTCACAAAGGAGCAAACTTTTGCAGACAATCATTGCAAGAAAGATTGCTAATCAGAACAGTTAAACAATTACAGAAAGATTAAAGCTTGAATTGCTAAAAATAAGTAAAAGTGTAAAGAAAATAGCTTGAACATTGATTACCATTTATAGCAGCAGAGTGTTATTTAATACCAGGGATGAAAAAAGCAGCGAAGTTAGAACACAGAACAGAAGAGAATATGAAATGAAAGGAAAGCAAAGAAAGAAACTTGCTGACGCACCCACCTTTGTATTGAATTGTGGCATTTGAGAGGGAGAGAAAAGGGGAAATGCTGAGAGTGGAAGGGTGAGAGAGAAAGAACAGAGAAGTGTTAGAAAAGGAAGAAGGAATGGTTTGATATAAAAGGACCAAAATAGTGTTTCATTTCATTAGCCAAACATGCGGTGGGTGGCAATCACAGAAATACTACATTTTGTCTTCTTTTCTCTCTTTTATTAGGTCATAACAAATAGGGATGCTCACGGGACGTGACAGGACGTCATAAATCTATAGTTTATCTCATGTTTCACGAATTTTTATTTTGAAGATTTAGATTCGTTTTTTTGGTTGAAAATTTTTATTTTGTTTCGTCTTAAAATTACAGGACAGAACATGATGAGAAAAAGTTAAAGTCAATAAATATTGTTCAATACCAGTTATGTCGGGACAAATTTTCGAATCGAGTCGAGAATCTCGTGTCCTGTAAGTAACACTAATAACAAATTTTATCTAGTGTCAATTGACAATTCATATTGGTTGATCATAATTGTGTCAATTATTTTTATATTAAATATTATTATTTATGATATAAATATTATAAAATTTAAATTCATATCATTCATACTATATTTAATTGTATATTCACTAATAATATTATCGGTTAAAAAATTATTAATCTTACCTTTTATTAGTGTCTTTTTCTATTAATTTTTAATATTTAGAAATGTATTTGTTCCATATATTATTTTCTCATTTTATTTGCATTTATATGTAAAAAAATAAAAAAATTTATTATTTTTAAGTTACCATTCATTACATTTTAATAAAAAAATTAACTAGACAAAGAGTCGGAAAAAATTATAGTGCAACTAATTAATAGAATAGTGAATATTGGTAAATAAATAGTTTGGAGTTATCCATTTCAATAAAATATTAAAAAAATCGAAAAAAATCACAACAGAATTACACTCAATTGTACAATATTTTATTTCATAGATCCAATGATTTTATTTCATCATTTTGATGATTTACAATGACATATTAAGATAAGACCATAAGTTTTTATCCGTATCATAGTCACGAAAAAATATAAATAAATAAAGAAATATATATTATAAAAGTGTATTTTGGTTTATTTTAAAATAAGTGTCATAATTAATTTTTAACAAAAATATTATTAAAATATCTCATATATTAATTATAAAAGTTTATATTCTTAAGAAATATTGGTTATATATAACTTTTTTTTTTGAAATCATTTAGTTTATATAATTAATTATGTTTTTTATAATTCTAATATAAGGATAAATTTGAAAATGATTCTGTATTAAATAAATTTTTTTAAAATATATAATAAAAAATTTAACATTTAAAATGAGACGAAAAATATATTCTTATTAATTTTTAATAATATATATTATTTTAAAAAAATGAATTAATTTTAAATTTTAAAACAATGAATGCAATTATAAAAAACAAGTATTTAAAAAATATTTAAAAAACTTAATCAAATAGATTGATCTTAATAAAACATATTTTTTTTTCTGTGCTTATGCAGTTAGTAATTGTCTTAAAACAACTAAACTTGTTTAGTATGTTACAAAATTTAAGAGTAATAAGAAAAAATGAACACTAATTAAATGTTAGAAATTAATTATGGGATTAGGGATGAAAGGACAAATTAGAGAGAGATTAAGAAAAAAGGGGGACCCACAAAGTTAAGGTTGGAGATAAGGAGGTTACGTTAAAGGCATAGAGGTGACGTGGGAAGTAGTGCCTTCCACTTCATCTAACATTAATTAATTAATCTTCTTAAAAATTAATTATTACTATATCTTCCTCCACTTTTGGAAATATACAATTTTTTTTTTCTTTTCTTAAATAAATTGATTAAATTAAATTAATTTATTAAATTATTTTGATAAAAATTATTCGAATTTTATTGTATTTAAGCTCCATTTATTAGTGTCGGGTTTATTTGCTCCTATTCCTAATTATATATGTGACCCTCAAAAATTAAATCCCATTTTTTCATTTATTAACAATATTATAGAGTAATAATGAAATAATAACAATATCAGAGTTAAATCTTAAATATAGATTAGAGGAGATAGAAATAAAATGCATTTCCATAAAACATACTTGGGCCCCAAATCAAATACAACCATATAAAACAAAA
>CANYCX011473546.1:0-35544 GCA_948193385.1 Breynia disticha f. nivosa | reverse complement strand
CCGACATAACACGACATGACACGATTCGACACGACACGAATTGAGAAAAATTCGAATTAATTTTTCATTAAAAATCTCCAGAAATTACAAACAACAATATTAAAACAAATAATTTTAAACATAACAAAAATAAATATAGCATAAATAACAGAAGGCCTTCTTGCTTTGAAGTTTCCAAAGCACTTGTAGAAGCTCCGTCATCTTTCTTTGAAGTTCTCTTTCACCTCCTATCAGACTTCTGCTATTAGACATTGGAGAAATTCAACATGGTAGTTAGATGTTCATTTCTACGAGCTAAAACCACAAAATGTATGCTCTTATTACCAAAATTAGCACATTTTTAGTTCAATCAAACTTCTTATTATAAACCAAAGTACTCATTCTGGTAGAATTATCAACAGAGACAGAAAGAGCTACATTTATGCCTCAAGTTTCTAAATTATTATAATCAATATCTTCATGAAATGTCCACATCAAACCAGAAACCTAATTCTTCAAAAATTAGCGAACAACATTCACCACAATAACACACATTCAACAACCAAATATTCCAATTCGATACATTAATTTCATAACCGAACAAGCTGTTATAACCTAAACACAAAAAAACTCATAAACAAAATTAATCAACTAAAATGTAACAACTCACATAACTAATTAAATTTGATAATTTCCATTAAACCCACCTTAATGAAACAAAGACTCTCTGGACGAGACTCGCGGGGGAGGGGGAGGTTGGGTTCGGTCGAGGGACGCTGAGTTCGGTGGAGGAAGGCGGCGGGGAGGAGGAGAACTGCGGCAGGAGGGGGTAGATCTGGATGGTTTCGGATCTGGATAGCTGAAGGAGTGAGGGTGAGGGCCGAGGGATTACGTTTTGCGAGGGACGGGGAGGTCTAGAGGAGGTTGTGTTCGGTGGAATGGGAGGCCGGAAGACTGCGGAGATGGGGAAAGTTGAGAACAGGTCTGGACGGGGGAGAGCTGCGGGGAGAGGTCTGGACGGTGGAGAGTTGCGGGGGAGGGAGACTGGGTTCGGTGGAGGGGCTGCCGGACAGGGAGAGCTGCGGGGAGGGAGATTGGGTTTTTTTTAGTGTTGAGTTTGATGTTTGGGTGGCAGAGTGGGAGAAGATCGAGTGGGCTGTGGTGGGAGGCAGCTTTCATTTTTGTGATATATATATATTTGAGATGTAAAATTAGGGTTTTGCATGTTAAATGGGTGCTTAAGTGGGTCGTGTCGATACACAACCCGTTAACCCGTTTATTTTAAACAGGTTATACGTGTCATAAACGGGTCGACCCGTTTATGACACGAACCCGTCTTATTTTGGCGTGTCATAAACGGGTCGACCCGTTTATGACACGAACTCGTTTAAGCCAGACCCAAACCCTCCTAAGAGCGTGTCGTGTCGTGTCGTGTCGTGTCGGGTTATCGTGTCATGTCAATTTTTGACAGCTCTAATTGTTGGCATGATGATTATGAATTATATGATGATGCTCTATGTGTAGTATGTTTTTAGTATGTTTTGGGTTCTTTATGAGATAAAATGCAAAAGAGTGTGATATATGTGTTTTCGCATAAAACACTGTTAATATGATAAATGTTTGATATTGGTTATGCTGAATTGCAAATTGAACTTATTTGCTGAGAATTGATTAATGAACTGAAACATAAAGAGAGAAATTATTATGTATCCTTTTTCCTTATGATGGTATGATATCTGTATCAAAGATTGATGGAAAACTGGGGAAAAGAGAAACGTAACTTATTAGATTAAGTAAAAATGATTTCAAATGCACGACCTTATGCGAAATGTGAAAAGATAAAAAGATATGGTAAATGTGTTCCTTAACACAAACCGTGAATTGAGAAATGTCTTTCAAAAGATGTAAATAAAAATGTAAAAGACAAACTAATTGTCGAAGAAAAGAGCAAAACCATTTAAAAAGAAAGGATCTATAATAGACCAATATGAGATGTTTTCGTAAGCTACTATGAGAATTATGATTTTGCGCTGTTGTCGCAAGAACTTACGAGGAATGTAGCATGAAAAGGGAAAACAATGTGAGAGTGAAATGTACAAAATAAGTGAATTTTAAAGTCAGAGATTATTCTGCCAAGGTGATTTGTCTTATAGAGAGAGTATTCAATAGCAGAAAACAGAAATGATCGAGTAATTGAGAATTTTGAGGTAAAATTCTTGAGGTTTGGTCTTGTTCATTTTTTTTCTTTAACGTAATGCCAAGAGTATCTATTCATTATGGAAATGATTGTTGGATTCCTATAATATTTTTCTTGACCATGGTAAAATAGTTCGTCTATTTTAGTATTTATCTTATATATATAAATTCCTTTCTTGTTATCTACCTTGGGCTTGTTATCTATCTTTGCTTGGCATTACAAATAGAGCAAAGAGTATGAACATAGAGATATCTGTGAGTACTATTGAACAAATATTTGAGAGAGATATGATGAGAAAAACATGATTATGGTTGCGGATTATGACTTTTGATGATATCCAGGATATGAACGTAGTTGTGACGAAGGACTTTGATTTTACTGAGTTAGAGTGACACTCCAATGGAGAGTGAAATCACAATTGAAAAAAATATTCTTATGCTATTGATTAGTATGAATAGTGTTTTAATTGATGCCTTGATTGTAAGTACATGAGGAAGAAAGTCAGGTTGACTTATGAATACCTAGATTTAAAATTTCGGGGACTAAATTTTCTGAGTGGTGAGAATAATAACATCCCGAGAATATTTCATCGTAAAATTATGAAAAGTAAATGTTTAAACATCAAGATATCAAGATTGATCAAAGGTTGACACAAAATAAACGAAGAAAATAGGAAAAATACTGATAATGGAAGTACCTGCAGTGGATAGCAAACTATGCGCAGTCGGCACGACCACGCGTAGTTTACATTCCACCACGAGTGGATCTCGATTGAGCTGAAAAAATATAAGTTACGATATTTCGAGAATTGAGTGTTCATCTTCATTTACCAAATTCTTTCCAGAGCAAAATATCAGCTGGGGAGCTGAGAAAAGAAGGGTTTTGATCAGAGAAAATGATTTGAGTTCTGATTGTAACATTTTGAATATTTTTAGTTGTAAATTATGTTAAATAAGTGTTTAAACAACAATATATTAAGGTATATAAAAGGTCGATATAAGGTTGACACGAAACGATCAAAGAAAATCGGAGAAATTAGAAAGTACGCGCAGTGGACATAGATGTACGCGTGCTCAGCACAACGACACGTAGTTCACTTCCACCACGCGTGGATCGCTGATTTCTGAAAAAAAAAACAAGTTTACAAAGTATCGAGAAAGAAAACTCACATCTTCACTTACCACATACATTTCCAGAGCCAAAGAACATCAGGGGAGCTGAGAAAGAGGAGTTTTTAATCAAAGAAGTGATTTTTGGGTTGGTTTCTTTTCCAATCTTTCATCCTAAGTAAAGGTAGGATGGTAAGGGTTTACATAAAGTTGATTTATGGTTGTTTTCTGAGTTATCTGATTGATTTAGGATGGATAATGTGAGACTCAAAATTAAAACCAATATTTTCCGAATATTCAAACCAACCCTGATTTAAATTTCAAATCGCAAAAAAATAAAGACACATTTATCCAAACCTTTCAAACATTTGAGATACAAACGTGGATATAGAAAATAATTATTAAACAATAAATGTGAAATGTAAAAGTAAATACATTTCTTTAAACATTTTTTCATAATAATCCACGTTTTTATAATACGTGCTCGAATCCTCCTCGCGGAAAATCCTGCTATACCTGCGCAATCATTTAAAACAAACAAAATGGGAGAGTATAAAGATATACTCAGTAAGTGTAAACTCAATTTAAGTTTAAATGAAGTGCAGGGATCAGGTTAGAACAAGCGTGCTGATGAACATGAGGACATGTTCATACCTTCATTCCCAATATTTAAATTCATAATGAATTATAAGTTCATTTGTATTCAAAGTCGATATTCAACACGATGACCTGCTAGTCAGTATGAGGACGTACTAAGTTACCAACTTTCCATTTATAACTCTATTTCACATACTTTTCCAGAATATTATTTGTACAATATGTACAATCAGATAAATAAGTAGACTCACACAAGAGTCATAATCATACCAAAGCACATACATCTTCATCTGAAATTCATAAGTGCAATAGCTTAGCATTTCATATAGCCAATTCATTCAAAAATCATAAATCATTCCATAATCAATAAGATATAATCAACATTCATATAATACGAGCAATCAAGCTAATTATGAATGTGAATAAAATATGTGCATATGAATGTTATACAATCACCCTCAAATGTCTGCCCCGGGGTCTTTCTTTCTTTTTCTTTTCTTTTCTTTTCATATCATTTTTCCCTCGGTCCCAGACTGGCATCGAGCTCTCGCCCGGAATCATCAGAATCATCAGGCCCAGCCTATATCTTATATCTGTGTCATATAATAATACAACACAATAAATGATCAATGCATTCATATCTCATATCTCATATCATGTATGCTTAACAAAGCAATCATATGCTTTCTCATATCAATCTCATATTCGTATGAATATCAATGAAGATATCATGTATAAAAGAGCATGCTAATCAATTCATATATTAACTCAAAGTTAATATAACATAAGAGCATACGAATCAAATCAAGCATAGTTCATAAAAAAGAACAACAAGGTAAGTATAACAACATGCCAAACAATCACATTTACCATTCGTATCAATATTCCAAAGAACATGACATTCCAAAATGTGTATCATACATAATAAGCTTTACAAGCTTATAATCAAATATACAAACTTGATATCAATCTACCAAGAATCAATCATAGCAAAGTATCATTCAATACTTAATAAACCATATGTCAATTAAGAAATACATTCCTTAATTCATTCTATTCCATTTTGTATCAATCATATTAAGTATGATTTATCTAGCAAACTCAACATTCATTACGGTTCACTAAGAACTTAACAACTCAGCAGAGCATTATAGGCATCTACCTTTACTTTGCTTAATCAACGTAATTATAATCAATTACAAATTATTTAGTAAGCTTATAAACACTTACTTGTAAGCATAAGACACTTACCTCGATATACGTGCAAAACTCGATAAGAACATTACTGCTCAAAATCATATTTCTCGTCGTACAGATCCTCCTGTACGAAAATAACCATATACAATACATTACTAATCAATTCAAACATTGATTCTAACTTTAGAATCATTAAGATATCATTTAGAAACCATATGTTAACATTTCCAACAATTCCCTTTTAAATCATCCTTCCTCAATTTCCATCTCTAAATCATTCATAATGATTAATTCAACTCCTTACATGTATTTACATCAATTCCAACAATGTTTCAATTCCATATATAGGAATTTAACAAGGATTCCAATTAACCATCAACCATTTGTAAACCTTTCTTAAACCCTCAAGATTTCCATTCTTTCAATCAACTTCTCTTACCTAAATCACCCTAACATAAACTAGCCATGAAATTCATGTTTTCTCTAAATAATCAACATCATTTCCAGTCCAAGAATTATCAAAGAATAATCATATAACCCAGCAAACATCCAACCATCAACTTAAAATCAACCAATAATAAACCTTCTATCATTTTACCTTAGCTTACATTCTTAAAAGAAATCAAAAGAAACTAGCTAAAATCTCTTCTTTGATCAATTTCCCCTTTCGCTTAACTGTTCTTGATGTGTTTTCTCTACAGGGTTTTGATTTGGAAAGTTAAAAATGCCTTTGCCAGTTAATCGATCAATATCTTTATATTTTTTTCCAAAAAACAGGTCAGAACGCGGGGTGGGTAAAAACTACGCGGAGTGGGAACGAACCCGCGTACTTTTCTCTCTAATCCGTGTACTTTACTAACTCCAGAGTTTTCTAATTTTCGTCGATCATTTTGCGTCAACCTTCGATCAACCTTTCATATATCTTTATATACTAATATTTACTCATTTATTTGACTTCATTTTAATATATAAAAATTTTTCCAGGATGTTACAGATAATTTGCTAGAAATGATGGAATATGAACTAGGATTGATGGTTTATATTTAAGGGAATTGTTAGGATAGATTTAAAGGAAGAATGGTTGATAGAAAAGAGGAAGAACTTAGGATTTATTAAGGTTGACAATTGGTTGATGCTAGAATTAGAATGATATTGAATTCCTATGTTTAAATGGATTTTGAAGCTGAAATTATGTGTTAATGAATGGTTAAATATGTAAAAGACATTAGGGAAATGGTTTTGATAATGTGATCTTGCATAGGTTGGTTTTTGGTATGGTTAAAGCTTATGGCAAAGTTGATAAATGGTTGATTGAGAGTTCACAATACTTGTATTGATTCTTGAATGAATGTTTAGTAATTCTTTGTATGTTATGAATGACATATATGAGGATCTTGACGATTTTGGAGGGAGTTTTGAGCTGTGTTGTTTGTTGATATTTGCTTTGTTTAGAGGTAAGTGGTCTTACACTTACATATTGATTCGTATTTGTTTTAGGCTTATTCTATTTAAATAGAAATGCCTATAATGAAATGTTGACTTGTTAGATAAAGTTAGTCAATATGAGAACAATGTTTATGGTTTATTGAATGTTGATTAGCACTTTGTTACAATTGATTCTTGAGTGATTGTACCAAGTTTGGGTATTTGATTGTAAGCTTTGA
The DNA here is from genome assembly GCA_948193385.1 of Breynia disticha f. nivosa. Lineage (NCBI taxonomy): Eukaryota > Viridiplantae > Streptophyta > Magnoliopsida > Malpighiales > Phyllanthaceae > Breynia > Breynia disticha. Next base: position 28,801 of record CANYCX011473546.1, on the reverse strand, counting down.
AAAGTTTATTATGAGTGCTTTGAAAAGCTTATTATGAGTGATATTTATTATGTTTGATATGTTCTTTGGAACATTATTACGATACAATTTGTTGTGTGATTGTTTAGCATGTTGTTATACTTGCCTTTCCGTTCATTTTTATGAACATTATTGATTGAGTTTGGTATAATCTAATTTATATATTGACGTTTTGTTGATATATGTTTGTTAACATGCTCCAGATGTGGTATTTGATATTTATACGTGACTGAGATTGCAAGATTGTGTTATATGATTACTAATTGAGCATGTTGAGCATACATGAGTTGTGATATGAGATATGAGTGTATTGATAATTCATTGTGTTGCATTATTGTGTAACACTAAGATACGAGATACAGGCTGGGCCTGATGATTCCCGGCGAGAGCTCGATGCCGGTCTGGGACCGATGATTCCGAGAGAGATCTCGATGCCGTACTGGTTACAATGTCAGTCTAGGACCGAGGAAAAAATGATGTGAAAAGAAAAGAAAAAGAAAAAGAAAAGAAAGACCCTGAGGCAGACATTCGCATGTGATTACGTAGCATTCATATGCATTTTGATTCGCATTCATTCATAACATATTTTATTCGTGTTATTGATTATGAATTATTTATGATTATGGATACTTGTCTTCATATCCGTGTTATTCTTATGAATATTCATTATTTTTGAGATGGTTTCGAGTGGTATTGAGATGACTTATGTTTGAAATTGATTTTAAGTCGATATGGACGGTACGTATGATTTATGTGTGACTATGAAATGTGTATAAATGATTGATTTATTTGATTAGGGTAGAGGAGAATCGTATCTCGAGATGAGATATTGATTGTCCCTGCGCACATTTAAATCTTAGGAATCAATTATAGCGTATGAAACTTACTAAGTATTGTAAAACATACTCACCATTGTTTATGTGTTTAAATGATGCGTAGGACACAGATAGCTGCCATTGGACCAGAGCTGCGGTGATCTTCTGCCAGAGTTTGCTGTTGTCAAAGGTCGAACTCCATTGTTCTGTTTTGCGTGCTTCCAGTTTTGACATTGTACATATTTGTACATATTTTGTATGTGTTTCGACTTTTAGTTTAAATGTTTTCAAACTTATATCTGTTTTCCGCTGTAAAATATTTTATGTTATTATGAATGGATTATTGATTATCAGGTTAAAAGGAATTTAAAAATGAGCTTCACAGAGTCTCCATTTCATCTTTTAAGAGATTGTACATGCGTGAAAGACTTCTGGCAATCATTGCTCCCAACGGCATTGGTACAAGTTTTTTTTGCAGGTTCCATTTGGTGATTGGGTGCAGGCTAGCATTGAGAAGGGCTCTAAAGAGTAAAAGGAATGAACTGGAATGAGGTATTTTTTCTAGTGTGTTGGTCGATATGGAAGCGGCGACATGACGTAATATTCAAGCGAGGGGAGATTAAATTAGACATTGAGTTCTTATCAAGGCAAGTGAAACTCATCCTTCAAGCTTTTCGTTAGAAGGAACATTATATGCCGAAAAGAGAGATTCTTGTGGGATGGAAATGGCCTTCGGTTGGCTGGGTTAAGGTGAACACCGATGGGGCTTGTAAGGGTGCGGATCAGTGTGCCTCTTGTGGAGGGATCATTCAGCATACCAACGGGTCTTGACTTGGGGGCTTTGCTGCAAACCTGGGGTCAGCTAATGTAGTGGAGGCTGAAACTTGGGGAGTTTTTTTTATGGTATTAGTATGGCGTGGGAATTGGGATTCCGAAAGGTTACCATCAAAATAGATTCATCTACTCCCCTTCTGTTGTTAAAAAGGGAGATTCAAATGTGCCACCCATTGGAGTCTTTGGTTACATCCTGCAAAAACGTTTTTGGTTAAGACTGGATTCTTCGATTAGAACACACTTACAGAGAGGGAAATCGCCTCTCGGATTGTTTAGCGAATTGGGGTTCTGCACAAACAAAAGGCTTTTACCGATTTAACGAACCTCTAGCCTGGTTCTGTTGTTAACGAACCTCTAGCCTCTCGGATTGGTGTTTCTTTTCCGAGATTAGTTGCTGTGAACCTGTAAAGGGCCCTGACTCAGCCCCCATCAGTTACCAAAAAAAAAGCATAATTCAACCAATTATTCTCAAAGTCGTTTAGAGAACCATACTAATCTATGAAAATTGACATGGTTTAATGCTAGTATGTTTGGTTGGTACTCTGTCTTGAAGAAAAACTAACATTATAGAGGTACACCATCGCCAAAAGAAAATTATCAAGCGATTATATTAAATTGGTCTAGCTATATTGTAAATGATACATACACACACATAGTATCATTCAAGTGTATTATGTTATATATACAATCAAAGTGTATTATGTTATATATACAATCAAACATGGTAGGGAAGTAACTCAAGTGCCTCACAAGCAAACATCGGGGCTCAGACTCCAATTTTATTTATTTTTCCACAAATTTTACTGATTGCCAAATCCAAAGTGAACATGTTTTTAGCATTTCATAACACCAACACCTTGTTTTACTTGCAGCTCATAAACTCTCTTCTGTGAGTAGCGCCTCTAACTTCAACGACCTGCATCAAACCATGGAAAACATAAACATGAAACAAATCTCATGAAAGTGTACTAGAAACACTGACAAAAAGAAGGAAAAAGTAACATTTTGCTGTAGGGAGAGGTGGGTTGGAGAAATGGGTGAATGAGTTTAATCTACTGTATGGAATTTGCTGCATGAACACAATTTGCACATTACTACACCAAGCGCTTACGCCACACATATATATGTGCTTATTTATTACTAAGATACTTCAGAAATTCATGAAAGGAAATGATCCTCAAACGTTCGCAGAATTCCAGTTGCAAAAATGACTATAGGGTCTGAACATGTTTGGGCTAACACTTTCGTAGTTGGAACACAGCGAAAAAGGCAATGATGAAACAGAACTATATTATGTGAACACAGGTTTAAACGAGAAATTTCAATATGTAAGATCAAGAAAAGGAAGCACTAAAATAGGCGCTGTTCGAATGTATAGAAATTCTCGAGCAGCCAATGTAACTTTCTGATCTGGGACGTCCATGCTGTGCAAAGTAGAGAGTTCAGTTCGTGGTAAAAACATCAATTGCTTTACTTGACAGAAATATCATATAATCATGAGAAAGAAACAACTCATATAAATTATCAGAAAAGGATGAATTCGATAGAAACTACTCATATAAATTAGTCTCTTTGAATCGATATCGTTGTAATATTATGGAAAAAGGAAAGCATTATTCTCTCAACCTTTATCACTCAAAGGTCGGACTAGTAAGAGTGCAAGGAGAGACTAGTTTGCTTTCCCGCAAATGTAATACTTGGCATATGCATGCGTTTAAGTGCGTAAGCATATTAAGAAAGTGTTGGTAACCTGTATTAGAGTGGAAACGAGTGAAGGAAGGAACATGTTTGAATTCCTGCAATTGTTTGAAGTTGATCCATGGCTTAACCCACACTTTGGCTTCGTATATTTTGTTTGTACCCGCATCTATTGCCTCCACAGTAAGATGGTACACCTTCCCAGCAACAACCTGCTCTTTCGCCCTCAATACATTCACAAACTCCAATACACAATTCTGCAACAATCAATCACATACCATTTTTAAATGCGATTTCAATTATGGGTTCAATTTGAACACAAAAAAAGAGAAGCTGACAGAAAAAGTAACTTCCAATGAATGAAAAAACTTAGGAAAGAAAGAATTGAGATAGTTAAGGAGGACCTCCTTTTTGTTGTGTTCTAGGACAGCGAAACGTCCAAGGCTTTCAATCTCCTGGCTGTTTTGGGAGCCCCTACGACCACCCACTTTCATCTTTATCACTTCATCTTGTCTGCAAACACCGAATTTGATACACAACACAATTATAAGAGTGAGGGTCATGAGAGAGGACTTGTTTCTCATCATTCTCTCTATGATCGCTTAAAGGGTTGTGTCTGATTGATGATTTATATTGATTAGTTTTGGTTGGTTTGTATGGACATATAATGTGAGTTTTGATTTTGAATGGTAGTTGGTGATTCAAGACTTGGCGGTTAAGGGACGTTGGATTTGGGATGTACTGTTCTTAAAATTACGTAGTATGCCCCTTTACATATGTTGACTTCGCAATTCCGTGATTTCGCCAACACAATTTTAAAACTAAGACATCTTCTAAAAACAATCACCTAAGAGCAACTTTAATGCAACTCTATAAAATTATTGATAAATTTGATAGAGTTTGATTAAAAAAGAGTCATATTCCATTAGTCTTTATAATCAACGCTATATTAGTATATTTTTTAAAATAAGAATTCGCACCATTTATAAAAACACAGTCGTATTCACACCAACAAGAACTAAAACTCCAGAATCTAATGTCATCATCAAACCGAAAACATGGCAAGTCCAAGCTTAAGACCTCCCGACTTGGAGAAACTAAACATAGAATAACTAAAAACACTACTTGAAATTAAAACTATCTTGAAGTGAATCTCCCACAAGACATTTTAAATAACATTAAAACTACTACTTCTCATCTTGAAATTATCTTTGTTTCACTCCAAGACATCTCTATTCATCTACAAGGCAAGAAAATGCTTATCTCTCTCATTGTTTCACTTTATGTATCTTGTGTTCTGACAATGCCAATAAGTTCTTATTTATGTTAGTAATGGTTACTTTTCAAAGGCATTTTAACACTTGGGGTTTGTTTTATTTTTGGGTATTGCTATTAGTGTTAATGCTTGTTTCTTTAGGGTTATTGATGGGGAAAGTTGAGATTGTTGAACCACAATTAGCTTTAGAAGTGAGGTTTGAATAGAGCTAAAGCTAATGGTATAGTGAATTCTTTACACGGAATTTAGAAGAAGAATCAAAGACACACGATGTAGAGTGGTTTGACACTAACACCTATGTCCACTATCTAAGCTCCACTTAGGATTTTCACAAACCCTTCACTATTACCTCACTTTCCAGCTTAGTGAGAATATCTTACACACTTGATTTTTGACTCAAGCTACCTTACACTCTTGATTTAATTTTTTGGCTCAAATCTTGCCTTACAAGGATGATAAAACTATATTAGAACACTCAAAAAATAGTACAAGTTATGAAAAGATGAAAGATTGACAATAAGAACACTATTCTATTGCACAAGTGAGAAAAATGACTAAGAAAGCTTGAGAGTATTTTTTGGTTAAACTTTTGAAACTTTGGAATATTTGTCTTATTCTCTCTTTTTAGATTTTGAAGTCTTTTATAATCTCCTTTGAAAATATGATCGTTAGACACAAGTTATGCCTTAATTAGAAACCTTAAAAATAATAATTTTTACTATAGAGAGCTTCCTAATGGACTATCAAACATCTTAGTCAATTGACATCACAGTTCTAATCGACCAACATGTTCTGTGGTCGACTAACATGGTGCCTTGGTCGACTAGCATTTCTTATAGTCGATTAGCTTTCATTCCAATGTTGATTTTGCCAAAATTAAGTGGTGGTCTACTAGAGTAGCATTTTTCTTGGTCGGCTAGTACGTCCCCAACTACTTCCAAACACTCAAATCTTGATCTCCAATGTGTTAGTGTTAGTGTAAGCCCTAGCCCTAATACATTGTATGTACATTTTATTATTGAGTAATAAAATTATGAGGCATTGTTTTATCAATTCATGTATTGACATGTGCTATATATCTGATAAAACTATCTAAGAATGTTAATTAACCGCTTGAAGTATGAAGGTTGAGGACCTTGATAGTACAACTTGGAAGTTATGAGATTACCGTTCTAAATATCTCTAATCGCTTATTTCCATTAGAATGAAAATGAATTAAGACTAGTATGCACTTTGCAAGTGATCATATTCTATGGATCATATATATGAGATATCTAACAAATTTCATAGATACAATGTAGATAATTGTATTTAGAGAGCAATCATTATTTGTAATGTCAAATATCTATCCTTAGACTATAAATCACTATGTCTTTTATTGTGATTTTTAGTGTACTTTGACATAAGCCTAACATGACCATAAAAGGTTGACTAGTATGGGTATGATTGGGTATGCTAAGAATTATAAGGAAGAACATGTGTGAAGTGAAGGGATTGATCCTCTCATGAAAATGAGAGAAGATATCACTGGCCGCTTGATAGACTAAATTGGGAAGAGTTTGGCCGCACCCGAATGGACTGATTAGGTCATTCATTTGAACATATCAATTCTTGTTATAGAGATCACGTAACGCCCCGAAAATATAACTGAGAATTTCGCAAAAAATTGTCAAACACTACAGGGAAAACGGTCTGGTAAACGGGTAGTGTAAACTGTTCCCAAAACCATTCCTAGTATAGATAAAGACTTTAAAATACGCGTCAAATAGTGCCAAATGGGTATCCAAACGGTTTGTGTAACTTGTTCGAAAAAACCATTTTGATCAACAAGATTTCAAAATTGGATTCATATCTTAGAAGATTTGGTGAGAGGGATGACATAAACCTACTCTATCCTGTCCCCAGCCATCCCCTACCTTTTTCCAACCTTTAAGAGACTTTCTCACACTCTCTTAAAGCCAAAACCTTTTCTTTTTCATTCTTAGTCTTTTGTATTCAAGAAAGAAGAACACTTTGTGTAGAATCTCGAGTTAAGGCCATTTAGAACTAGGTAAGATCCTAATTTCTGAGGTTATGGTTTGTGAATTTGGGTTATGATGGGTTGATTAGGTTTTGTGAGAGAGAATCCCAATGTGAGAGTTCCATGTGTTCTCAAATAAGATTTAAGAGATGATTTGGGGAGTGAACTGGTGATAGTGTAGGGATTCTTGTTTGTTGAGAGTATTTGATAGGGAAGGAATATTAATATGGTGATTTTGGATTGAAAGAATGTAGGAAACATTGTCCAGAACTTGGATCGGAGTGGAGCGTGAGTCGTTTACACGAAGTTCGAGGTAAGTTCACCGAATGTCACTTACCTTGGTAGGTTTTATATTTGTTCGATTAAGTACGGTTAAGTATATTTTATTAATTAATCATAGTGTGAAAGAAAAATGTGATTAAAAAGCATAAGGTGAAGTGTGTCATATTGTGTTGTGTTTTGTGCTATGGTGTGTGTACTTCGTGCTATATTGATCATTTGGGTTGCATTGTGATGTAATCTTATTGTTTGGAATTTAAGGTTTCAAAGTGTATGACATGTGATTTAGTATTGTGGTTTTGTAAACAAGAATGGAAGTGTGTTGTGATTGTGTGCTCGATAGTATTGAAATGTACATGTGGTGATTGCAAAGAGATTGAGAAAAACGTGATTAAGAATAATAATTGGTTCCATGAACGTGGATTATTATATTATGATGAATTTGTACCATGTGTGTGTGTGGCATGATGGGCGCAAGCTGAGAATTTATGTGATGAGATAGTGTTGATGAAAAATGGTTATGCTTGCATTCATTCATATATGTCATGTGGAAATGTTCATGGGCATCGATGTATGTTCATAATGTGGGGATTAGCCAATTTGAGTGAAAGCTCTAAACTTCAATGTGGGGATTAGCCAAATCGAGTGAAAGGTCTAAGTTATCTGGGGATTACCCAATTTATGAGAGTGGACTCTCTCACGCACGTAAAAAGGACCCCGGGGCATGCGTTTGTGTGATTTGCATTTTTTCATTTTCATTCATGTGAATATTCATGTGATTGATTGTGACCCCCAAATTCGACTACCACTTTCTTTTGTATTTTTATTTTCCTCCAGTGGTACTCGAACTTGGAAAATCATAAGTTTTAGAATAACAATGCGAAATAAAATAGTTTAAAGAAAGGGACATTTTTTTAAGCATCAACATATGTAAAATATACACCTTTCTTTAGTTGAATAAAAATACATAGTATTTCAAGTGGGGATATCCCAAAATTAACAATGTTTACCAAATTCATAGGGTTATAAAAGAAAAGAAATCACATAGACCCTATTTCAATTATAATCCGAGACAAAATGAATGTATGCACTATAATGTTCAATACAAACTTTTGTATGACATGTTCAACCTAGACATTAGTGCACAATCTCACATTGGTTCTTCTGTCCTTCAAGTACGAGACAGAGCAAGCAAAATAATCTACCACCTTCCCGTCGAATCCCCTCAAATCCCTGCCAATATAGCAGGCATAAAACATAGTGAGTTGTGAAACTGAATAAGCAACACTTACCGAAATGGACAACTTTCCCTAACTCATTTTCATTCACATATATATCTATCTCTTGTTTATAACATGTTGCTAAACTTCACATTCTCGATATCGTACCACTATATATATATATATATATATATATATATATATAACCACACACGCATTCAAACCATTTTCTAGTTTGACCAACAATGAACATTCATACCATTTGTAGTTCCATGTTAATTCGATGGACTAAACTTACAATTAGGAGTTCACTTCATACATGTTAATGTCATCCAAGTATACTCAAATAGAATTGTGGATTTGCTAAGGAATTGAAAGAGAACAATAACACATTAAGTAGGGTGCAATAGAATAATAAGGTATGAACAACATTCAACACATTTGAATATGGAGAATTTGAGTCAGAACATATGCCACGTTCGTGGCAAATGAACCACGAGTGAGACTACCAAGGACTTCCATTCGTGACTCCAATAATAGAAAGAAAAATTGATCAGAACCCTAGTCACGTTCGTGACTTGGAGTGTCATGAATGGAGGTTTGCATTTGGGCACTCGTGACTCATCTTTTAGGTGAGGTGTTTGTGTCCAGAAGCCTAGTCACGTTCGTGACTCATAAGAGGAGTGCATTTGTGACTCAAGTTAGAAAGGAATTGGTGTCCAGAATGGGCACCATGTTCGTGGCACCTTGGGTCACGAATGGTGATGCCAAAATGGCATTCATGACTCCCCTTCAACATGTGAAATTTTCTCTAGAAGACCAGTCATGAACGTGACTGGACTCTGTCACGGTCATGACTGGTTGCTAACAATTGTCACCTTTGGCCAGAAGGCCAGTCACGAACGTGACTGGTTGGGTGTCACCTTTGCTTAGACATTTTGGTTCAAACTCAATGCAACATTAATCCTCAACATACCAAGAAATTTAATCCTAACTGCCTGGCAGGGCAAACGGCTAGGGAAAGGTTTTGTGGTAATTTCCCTTGCCTGTTTCCCTTGTCCAGCCTTACGAAAGATCACCAAAACGTTGTGTTTGACTTGATTGTTGTGTGTATTAATTAAAATACCTAAATTATAGTGGAATTGGAGGAGATTAGGCTGCGGAGGCCGAAGTTCCCCTGCACATCACAACTTAATGACTTAAGGATCGCTTACTGAGTATTTGTAAAATACTCACCTGTTGTTTGGCTGTTTAAATATGTGAAGATCGTCAGTAGCAGGTGCTGGGACTTGATTTTTTGCAGAGCGTACATGTGTGATACCTACAGTAGGTCGGCTCCTGGCAGAGTTTTTGGGACTTACCTTTTGATTTTTGTATAGCCTTATACACAGGATATAGGCTTTGGCAAATTGCATTGTTTTAAACCAAAACTCATAACTTCTGCATATTACATTCTTTGTATCGGGCCTGGTTTAAACTAAATGCATTTGTGCCACATTGAGTTTATATATATATATACATTTATCTATGTTTTATTCATCGCGGTTCCTTCTTTGCTTGCGTGAATTGTGATTTCAAAAGAAAAAAAAATATAGTGGAAAAATCAAATTTATTGGAAAAATGAACTTGTAAATTTTGGCGCAACACTTACCCGTGACAACCAGCAGCTACGTACTCATGTTCAAACACTAGAGGAGCGCTTTACAGAGATGTTGTAACATCCTTAGCCTCAAGCCTCGTAATTAGTGAAATGAATAATTTATTAAATTAAGTTAAAATAAATAAATAAATAAATCGTAATTAAAGCTAAACAATATATATATATATATAAGTATGAAGGGCATACCCAGGGTGTGCCAACGGGCATAGGGTGTGCCAATGTTATGGACATTGGGCGTGCCAATCATTACAGAGGTGTGTTGAAATGGCAATTATATATGGTTTTAGAAATGGAAAAGCATGGCACAGGGTGTGCTAAAATTGGCACAGGTCGTGCCAAGTAAAATATTTGATATGGCACATTTATAGGAGCATCGGAAGTTGAAACATGAGGAGAATACATTGGCATGGGATGTGCCAATGAAAATGTGTTGATTTGGCATTTTTATATACGTTTTGAAAATAAAAGTAGGAGCTGGAAAATTGGCATGGGGCGTGCTAATTAAGCACAGGTCGTGCCACCGCTCAAATTTTGCCTATAAATAGACCCATTCAGACGGGAAGGAAAAATAGAAAAGAATAGAGAGAAAATAGAGGAGAGCCGAGAGAGAAAGTTAGAGAGAGATAAATAAAAATACAAATATAGCAAAATAACTCAGTGGAAAGCTAATATCGACTAAGGAAATACCGAATATTTGATCGAGGAAATAGAGGTAAGAATAATTATGGAGTTCTGAATATTTATTCATATAATTGTCAGGATTTATACGAATATTTGTTATTGGATTATGGTATTGATTATAGGAAATTTATTCGATGAACTTATTGGATATTTATAGTAGGATCGGAGTTTTGAGGAGTTAGGAAAAATAAAGAAATACAGGTGAGTAATCCAGACTAACTTTTAAATAAAATTATATGTGTGATCACCTAAGGAAAAAGATAATTATATGACATGCCATGTTAGTTGTGTGATTAGTTAAAAGAATGAATTATATATGAATTGTTAGAATTGTTAGCATGTGAGAAACTGTTGTTGAGACGTGTAGGAGTTGCATATATACTATAAGAATAATAGTCGAAGTGTTTGGTGTGATGATTGATTTGTTTGGTTGAAATGATGCATTCATGCTAACAAGAAAAGACAAATTTACTAGCACAAAGAAAATGATAACATATGCATTTGGATGATTGAGATGTTTGATAAGATAAATGTGATTATAGGCGAATACCTAGGAAATGACCATGTGATGATATAACCAAAATAAGTCTAAAAATAATTATAAAGTAGAAACCACAAAAAAATGAATGCAGAATATATGTATAAAAGACAAACAAAGATGCTGATCCTATAGGAAGTTCATGATCATTCATGACTTCACATTTACAGAAATGGTATTATTAATATAGATATATGATCGTATACCAGTATATACGATTAATGAATTTATATATGAATATACGATTGAATGGTCTCACAAAGATATGAAATGAAAGAAAAGAAGAAAATATGAAATATGAGAATGTATACATACATGCATTCGAATTTCAAATACGTACATACAAAATGAAATGAAAAACGAAATAGAAATGCAAACAGATACGTGAACGATTTCGCATACAGTTTTGTACAGACATATGAGCAATTATTATTGATTATATGCATGCTACTAATTATATGATACTGGTGGTGATTGATATGGTGGTGATTGACTTGTGATTATATGATTGATCATACGTAGAGGGGGATATTATATTGTAGAGGGAGTTTATACTATAGAGGGAGATATAATATTGTAGAGGGAGTTTATACTATATAGTGGGATGATTTCTGTAGAGGAAGATTATACAGAGATATACAATTGCATGCTCGTTATATCGTTACATACTCGTTATACGTTACACGTTCACGAATGATAAATTACGAGTATAAACATTACGATTCACAGTAATTATTAAATCGATGAAAAAGAATTATAGGTAAATAAATCAGATTACCCGATATAGGAATAAGAAAAGAATACAAAATACAAATACAGTATTTAGAATTGATATAAAAGTGAGCATATTAACATCGATTTTAATCCATAGAGTTAATATTATCATGAAATGATAATTAATTATAGATGATTGCTCACTGAGCCCGCAACTCATACAACTGCGATAAATGTGTTTCAGGAGCAGGTTGAAGGTAAGTCAGCAAGAAGGTCAGCTACCGCTCCTCAGCACTTCCTCTCTCTATAGACAAATAGAATTATATGTATAGTTATATGTATAGATAGTTGTTGTATGATATGTGTGTTTTTATGATTATATGAAAGATTTATACAGATAGTATGAAATGATTATTCTAAGAAATAAATAAATAGGTATGAATTATAACAGGTTGACAAGTGGTTAACTACAGGGATACAATAATTGCATACAAACCATGCCTAAAAACATGAGTTATGTATTGTAGATGAACAAGAATGTCGTGGTATAATACGAGACCATGCCCATGAGACGTATTACACTAACACGAGCAATGTTCTTGACCGAGCTACAGGTCTGGATGTATACTGTTATATGTATACCTGACATATGATTTTGACAAAAGTATTATTACTCGAAAAAGTTTTTAAATCTTCCACTTAAAAAGTAATTGAATATTTAATTAAATAATTAAATATGTAATAAGTATAGTATGTTTCAGATGCAGCAGCTGATGCATCTTTATTTTCGACGCTCCCGCATAGATGATGACGCGTCAGCTTCTCAGCAACCACCTCCACCTCCACCTCCACCTGCCTTGTAGTATAGTCACATTTTTAGTACTTTTTCTTATTTTGTACTAATATCATAGGTTTATTTAATATATATATTTTCGTTTAGCTATTCTATTAAATTCTTTTATAAAATCTTTTTAATTATTCATTTCAAAAATTAATTTGAAAATCATTATTAATTTAAAAATAAATTACTAATTTAAAAATTATTAATTAATTTAAAATATATAATTCAATAATTTATTTTTATTTTATTTTTTTATTTGTTAATAGTGATTTATCGTCCATGTGGACACTGATTTAGCGTGACGCTGATTTAGTGTGACGCTGACTTAGCATCCACGTATACGGTAAATCAGCGTCCATGTGGACGCTAATTTTTTTGGCATCCACGTGGATGTCAAATGTTTTAGTGTCCATGTGGATGGTAATATATTAGCATCCATGTGGACGCTAAAAAAATTAGCGTCCATCATTTTTTTCCAATTTTATTTGGACGCTAAATGAATTTAGCATCCAAAAAAAGCATTTAGCATCCAAAATGTTGGACGCTAAATGCTTTTTTTGTAGTGGCTTTGTTGGACGTTACTTTGACACTACTTTACAATCTTTTCAAGCAGACTGGTGTGGTGAATCTCAAGCACTCACACCATATCTTTCCCGACATGGCATTTCCCAATGAAGTTTCTGCCCACATACACAAAAAAAATGGATGTGTTGAAAGAAAACATCGATGCATTGTTGAAATTGCACTTTCCATGATACATACAACTAATGTGCCAATGAAGTACTGGAATTTTGTATTTGCCTGTGCAAATTACATCATCAACTGGCTGCCTACACCATTACTAAACTACACTTCTCCCTTTGAGGTTCTTTTTCACATATTTCCATATTACAATAATCTCAAAGTATTTGGTTATTTGTGTTATCCTTGGCTTAGAGGTGAATCTCATTTTCAAAATCCTATTTTTCTGGATAATCAATATAATTTAAGAAATGATATAAAAATTAGATCTAAAAATAGAGGAGAGAGAAAATATATACACGTTGTATTACTCAAAACACTGGCCCAATCTGTTACATTTCAAAACAAAACACAAAGGGAAGCTAAATCTGTTTGAAACATATCAAACTCAAAAGTTGTGTGTATATACATAGATGTACAACATGTGCAAATCAAAATATCAAAAATGAACTATGGAGCTCGACCTCTGACGTAGGCTCTAAAAAAATAACGTTGATCACCTCTGGCACTGTCCAGTCAAACAGCTATCTACGATCTGCAGTATCATTTAAACAATAAATGGGGGTGAGTATAAAATATACTCATTAAGGATTCTTAGCTTTATATAAAGTAAATGATGTGCAGGGGAAAAATACAAATAAGCACGAATGCGTGCCTAACTGTTTTCTCCCTATGGCATCTTTATATGCCAGTCAAACAAATCACACATATAGAAAACAACACACAACTCAACAATTCACATAGGATTACTATCAGCATCATAAGTTCATACAGAACGTTCATATTGCACACAACAATATCAGAACAACATAAATCAACATCCATACAGGATAGCACACGACAATCAAGAACCACACAGGTTCTACCTCATACAGAGATCAATAGTCCACACAGGAATATATTTACGTAAGAACACAACAATTAGATCACATAGATCTCATAGCATTATATAGATTCAATTAAATGCAATTCAATGTCAATGCTAATGCAAATCCACACAGGAACAATTAGATCACACAGATCTCATAGCATTATATAGATTTAATTATATACAATGCATTGTCAATGCTAATGCAAATCCACATAGCACACAACAATGCAAATCCTCTATCGTACACAGCAGAGGAATGACACATAGCCTGAGCACACAGCTCTGATCATAAAGCTCATAAATATGGACCGCACACAACTCAGTCCAGGACAGCACACAGCAAGTCTTCATCCACACAAGAATAATATTGCCACACAGGCTTGTGTCACACAGATATTTATGCAAATTGTAAATGTATGAATGAAATTCGCATCTGCACACAGCATAAGAATGACATTCGTATCCGCACACAGAACAACACACAACGCAGCTCACACATAGCAAATCATATACAACACAGGCATTCAATCAACATCATATCAACATATGTATATCAAAACATACCATATAGGTATAATATCAATTATAATCAATCCATTCCACTCATTCATTTTCAATATGATTCGTCTAACTCTAGCAATCTCAACAAATCATTATAGGCCAACTATCATTACTTATAAAGAAGCATAATTAACATAGTTTACAAATCAGTTTAGTAAGCGTAAGAACACTTACCTCGAAATACGTGCCAAACTCATCAAAACCACTACTCCTCAAATCACTCCACTAGTCGTACAGATCCTCCTGTATGAAATTAATCACAAATATGGTATTACTTATCCAGATTCCCATTGATTCTATCTTTAGAATCATCATAATCTAAATATAAACCAATTGTCAACTCTTTAGTAACTTTTCTCCGTTCTCAACTCTTCCTAATGCAACCAATTTATGAGTTCTATCATCTAATCAGTTGCTAAACATCAACAATCATCCTGCAACAATCTATCCTTCGAAACATCAAGAATTCTAAAAATTTCCAAAATCTCAAATTTTTTCAATCATGCTCAAATAATGTTAGTTTTGGTTTCTTGTTGATAAATTCATGATCTACAGTAAAAACCTATCAAAACCATACCAAACACACCTCCTTTTCACATCAATTTTAGTTCATAATCTTAAAATTTTCTTCCAAAACCTAAAAACAAGGAACTCAACTTTAGAGTATGATTTGGTTGTTAAACCGACGTATTTTCTGTGTTTGTAGGAAGATTGGATGATTAGAACACCTTAGGATGACTTCTGGAAGTTGAGAGAATGTTTAAGAAGTGTTTGAAAGAGTTATGAGTCAGTTTGAAATGTTTTTGGCCTTTTTAAAAGATGTTCTGTATCTCGTTAACGTACGTTAGGGTTTAAATTAACGTACGTTACATGGCATTAAATTTTTGGAAAATGTTAGATGAATAACGTATGTTATTCATACTAATAACGTACATTATTTCTTTTGCAGTTTACTGCATTGTCCAATTTTCATCTATTTCGACCCGAATCAATTCCGTTTGAATCTATTTTCCACATAGATAAATTCCAACAAATTTCAGGGTGTTACATTAGACCTTACTTCATCACTTTGTGTATTTTTAGGTTACAGTAAAACTGAAAAAGGATATCGGTGTTTAGATCCTGTTACTAATAAAAAATATATTTCCCTTCATGTTTAGCTTAATGAGTTGGTTTTTCCTTTTGTAGGTCTGATATCCTCTGCTCAATGAGTCCCCACTTCCACATTCCAAACAACTACACTTATACCTCTCCAACAAACACTACCATCGACCTTCCCATCTTTACTCACACCCAACACTTAACAGCCCCATTAATGACAGGTCCCAATGCCTCACGACCACACACACGTACTGCCCAACCAAATTACAACATCTTGGTTGTGTTCCACCCAGCCCGACGCACGACTGCTCAAGACTCAACCTCACAGCCTGTCTTTCCTTCCCCAGCTAGCGATATACGACAGTCACTTTCTTCACCTAAAATTCAACATACAACACACTCAACAGTTTCTCTAGGACTCAATCTTGTAGTAGATCTAATCAAACAAACACGACAACCGATCAGTCCTATTGTCACAAAAAATGCACATTCTATGATTACATGAGGAAAGACTGACTCTTTAAAACCCAAGGCATTTGTCTCTACAAAACTTGGCATCGATGATATACCAACTTTCTTTACTCAAGCTAATAGGCATCCGCACTAGCGTAAGGCATTGTTTGATGAATATGAGGCACAACTTCTTCAAAATAATACATAGGACTTAATTCCTAAAGAAAAAAACAACAATTTAATTAGTTGTAAATGGGTCTTTCGTATCAAATGAAACCTCAATGGCTCTGTAAATCAATGCAAGGCTCACTAAGTGGCGAAAGTCTTCAGTCAATGTCTAGGAATTGACTACAAAGAAACATTCAGTCTAATAATTAAACCTGCTACTTTGAGACTTATTTTATCTATTGCTTTGTCTTTTGGATGGAATGACAGGTAGCTGATTTTCTCAAATTCCTCTCTAAATGGCACATTTTTATGCACCAACCACCTAAATTTGTTGATTCTACCAAATCAAATCATGTTTATCTCCTTAAAAAGTCAATCTACAAACTTAAAAAGCTCTTTGAGAATTTAGTTGTCTCCATGTTGCTTTACTGTCCTTTGGATCTCACATTGATCAATATCTTTTTTACTATACAAACAATGGTATTCAGGCATACTTTTTAATCTATGTTGATGACATTCTATTTACAAGTTCGTCTGCTATGCATTCTTATTTAGTGGTCAATTATCTACAATAAAATTTTGCTTTAAAGGATTTTGGAAAACTACATTGTTTCCCTGGAATTGAGGCTTACTATGACTCAAACAGTAAACACCACACTTTGTCTATGATATTATCGTGTTAATTGATAATCAGTTTCTTATTAATCCAGTGTAATTAACTGTTAAATGTCACTGTAAATAAAAACTTTTCTTACTTAACCATTTAAAAATTGACAATGTCTATATATTTTTCTTTTTAGCAACACACTATTATGTAATAGAAAGCCATTTAATAATTGATAATGTCTATATATTTTTCTTTTTAGCAACACACTATTGTGTAATAGAAAGCTATATTTAAACTATTATAACATTTCACACATATCCACAAACCTTAATTCACATCAGACAAGTACCATGTAATACAAAATTTATACAAAAACCTATGTCTACAGATGCAAAATGAGAGAGAGAAATCTACTATGGTGTACACTTGACTGACCTGTGCAGAACTTGCAGAAATAGCCAGATGTACCATATATCAACCCTGTTTTTATCCTAAAAAATAAAAGTGATTTAATGAGCCATATAAAATCGTCATAGTTTCAATTTTAGAAAATACATGCAATAAATATAATCCAAAATAAAAATATATGCAATGAATGATTCCAGATTATTTTCTGTGATTGTTTAAGCCTGTATTCTGATTTCTTCTTTCAATTGCCACTTTTTATATCTTCTTCCCATTTCCACCTTTAACATTGATATATTCTTCCCATTTCTACCTTTGTTATTTATATGTTCTTCCCATTGCCACCTTTACTGTATATATCTTCTTCCCATTGCCACATTTATTATTTATATCTTCTTTCTATTGCCACCTTTATTATTTATATCTTCTTCCCATTACCACCTTTAACATATACATATCGCTACAGCTTAAAACAAATAACAATTCCATTTTCGGTTACATACCATATGAACATTTAAAACAAACATACAATTAATCAAATAAATCAATCATCCATTATAAAATCCTTTATCATTATACCTATTGGAAATTTACTTTTATATTCAATTTCTATAGAAAATTTGGCATGAGCTTTGCTAAATATTAACTTACCAAACATCAAATAAATCACTGTAATCAATTCCACAACAACATAAAACAATCCATCAATCATAGCAATACTTCAACTATAGGCAACAGTGGCAATTGTGCAACCCTTGCATGCCACATCAATAATCTCACACTCTAGCAATTATCTAACAAACATATATCTAACTTAGCATATGAACACATATCAACATCAGCACAATAAGCAATAATTCCATTCTAATTATCTTCATTTAGGTGACGGTAAGTATAAAGTAAGGAATTTGATTCTCGAGTTATACTCACTTGGCTAACTCAGGTACTCTGTACTAATTTGATATGTTACTCTCTCCTGAAAAGTCTCCCAATATCCTATAAACATTTATGCATCTTTAGACCAATGTAGAAATTCCAATTAATGTGTTAAATTCCAATGAATGTATGAAATGTCAATAAATGCAATTTTTTTGTGCTTTTTGGCTAATTTTACAGGGTCATAACTCTTTCGTTTTAAGTAAATTTGTTATAGATTTTGGATATGTTATTATCCTATATATATATATATATATATAAATCTTCTAGCCTTCCATTAGATTCTCTCTCTAACACCTTCTTTTAACTATGTTAATTTCAGTTGACAATTTTGTTCAAATTCTATCCTATTTCATTGTAAATTTGAAAAATCATATGTAAAGTTAATTTTAATACTTTGACATATTTTTTATGGTTAAAAGACACATCACTATTGGCCTGGATGCTTGGAAACTCAAATGAATGAATCTTTACAAATTATGAAAATTCTCACAAATCAGTCCAAAACACAAACAACTATGTCTTTTATTTTTTGTCAACCTTTACCATTTTGGCCATATCTCCTATACTACCAAAGAAAATCAAATAATTCTTGTGGAAAGCTTTCATTGACTTCTTCTAGTTTCTAAGTTGGCATGGATTGTCTTCTAATTCGACTCACACAAATAGAAGCAACTAAAACACTGAACGTCCAAAGTTTAGTTAGAAAAGTAGGACATTGAAATATCAAAAATTATTTCTCCTATTTAAAATTATGAACATGCCAGAAATTATTTTTATAAATTATATAAATAATTAAGTCAATAACATAAAAATTTCAAAGAAACAATCATTCGGGAAGTATTATTATAAATTTGAAACTTACAACTTTGAACATAGAACTTTGCTGGAACGATGATCGGCAAAAAAAACTCTAGGTTTTCAATCCAAATCACCCCAATCATCTTGGTTATTTGATGGAACAAAAAGGAGAGAGTTTATGAAGTTATAAGGTGATTAGAAGAGTTTTGCAGTGATAAAATCTACTGGAGGTTTACTTTTATAATAAAAATGATGTGCTCTTACCAATTTATCCTTCATTTGTTTTCAATTTAGTCCCTAAGAACTTCTTTAATTAATTCCAGCATTTTGCTTTAATTTTTGTTTATTTAAAATGTCAATGAATGTCATACCAATATGCATACAAATAAATAATGTACTTGTATCCTAAATGAGGATTTTGGGTAGGTTTTATCGAGGTTTTTACCTCTTTCAGGTAGTCGGATAGGATTTCACAAATCTCCCTCCATAAAGAATTTTGTCCCCAAAATTCAACATGGTTACCATTGTATCTCTACTTGTAATTACTAAAATTAACTATTACCCATAACCAATTGTGGATAATTTTCCTGATCTTTTTCTCTATTTCCCATGTTGCTTCCTCTATTTTGTGATTTCTCTCCATATAACCTTTACCATTGAAATTTCCCAATTCCTCAATTGTTTGTTATCAACTATCTATGTTGGCTCCTCTAGCACGTAATCTCATACTGCCCAATATACCTGGGGTAGAACTTACCCTTGCCTCCAAAATGCATTACCCCTTTCAACTATGAAACCTTCAAAAATAACTTTCCCACCAACATGATACTTCATTTCTTTTCATTATTGGTCATAGTAGCTTTTCTGACTATCTTACATTGCTTTCAATCTACTTCGTATGATCTAAATTTTATCAATTGTATCTTGCACAATTTTTAGCCCTTCAAGTATTTATGCTCCCTCTTCATCCCAATATATTGGACTTCTATATTTTCTTCCATATAATGCTTCATATGGTACCATACCAAACTGTTGTGGTACTGATAATTGTAAGAAACTTCTATCAAAGGAATGTACCTGTCCTATGATCCTTATAATTCTAACACATAAGCTCAGAGCATTTCTTCTAGTGTTTGTATAGTCCATTCATTCTGTCCATATATTTGTGGGTGAAAAGTAGTGTTAAAGTTCAACTTAGTGCCCAATGTAGCCTGTAATGTCTGCCAAAATCTCGATGTAAATATTGGGTGCTAATCTGACACTATCGATGTAGGAATCTCATGTAGTCCTATTATCATCTAATATATAGTTCTACAAGTTGCTCCAGTGGAATGCCCAATCTAATCGGTAGAAAATGAGATGATTTTGTCAATCTATTGACAATAATCCAGACTGAATTTTTTCCGCTCTGAGTTTTAGGCATGTTAGTTAAAAATCCATCATTATGCATTCTCATTTCTAGACTGGAATAGGCAATGATTGAAGTTTCCCTAATAGTGTTTGATGTTCTGCCTTTACTTGCTGATAAATTAAGCATCTTGATATAAATTCTGCCACATCTTTCTCCATTCCTGGCCACTAATAATGTTGGTTCATCGTGTTGTACATCTTCATCATTCCTGGGTGCATTGCACATGGAGCATTATGTTCTTCATCTAGTATTTCTCGTCGGATATTACCAATATTTAAATCACATACTCTCGATCCTATCATCAATAGCTCTTCAAAAGCTTAAATGGTGTTTTTATACCGTAATTAATTTGTTTGATTATCTTAATACACTTTTGATCTGGTTTCTGTGTTGTTTGTATTATTTGTAATAACATTGGTCATACTTCGAGTGTAGCTAATAATATCCTTGGATTTTGCAATTCTAACTTGGCATGCAAGCTTTTTAAAGCTGTTAGATTCATCATTAGTGTCATTACAAGTTTGCTACAATACGACCCAACTTCCTGCTTAGTTCATCATCTACTACATTGGCATTTCTAGGGTGATACTCAATTATGTAATTTTAATCTTTTAATAACTCGAGCCATCTACATTGTCTCATATTGAATTCCTTTTGTATCATCATGTATTTTAAGCCTTTATGATCAGTATAAATCTGAAATGTCTCCCTGCATGAGTAGTGTCTCTAGGTCTTTAGTGCGAATACAATTGCCACTAATTCCAAATCATGCATGGCCTCAACTATCTTAATGCATAGGATATGACTTTTCCATTCTACATTCGAACATAGCCAAGTCCTTGATGTGAGCATCACTATGAATAATAAATCCACTATTGGAATTGCGAGAATTGGAGCCATTGTTAATCTGCTTTTTAGTTTATCAAAATTTTGCTGACATTGTTCATTCCATTGTAGTGGCACATTCTTCCTTAATAACTCTGTCAATGGAGCAACTATGATTGAAAATCCTTCGACAAATCATCTGTAGTACCCTGCCATACAGGGAAACTATGTACCTCTCTCACTGTTTTAGGTGGCTCTCAGTTTGTCATAATTTCTTTTTTTTAGGTCAATAGAAATTTCTTGTCTCAATATCACATGTCCAAGGAAAACTACATGAACTATCTAGAATTCACTTTTGCTAAGTTTTGCATACATTTCCATTTCTCTCAAAGTTTGTAACACAGTTCTCAGATGCTCCCCGTGTTCTTTCAAACTCCTTGAGTAAACTAGTATATCGTCAATAAATAGTATGATGAATCGATCAAGAAACAATTGAAACACTTTGTTCATTAGTGCCATAAAAGCTTCTGAAGCATTGATTAAGCCAAACGGCATAACCAAAAAATCATAATGGTTGTATCGGGTTTTGAAAGTTGTCTTTGGTATGCCTCCTTTTACAATCTTTAACCGGTGATAACCCGATCTAAGTCAATCTTTCAAAAGATTTTTACACCCTATAATTGATCTAATAGATCATCTGTCATTGGTAATGGATATTTATTCTTTACTGTTACCTGATGCGACTTTCTGTAATCAATACACAAATGTAAAGTACCATCTTTCTTCTTTACAAATAATAATGGTGCCCCCAAGTTTAAACACTCAATCGAATGAATCCCTTATCATGTAATTCTTGTAACTTCTTCAATTCTTGTAATTCAAGTGGTGCCATTCTATAAGGTGGTATTGATATTGGAGCAATATCTAGAATTATCTCAATTATAAACTCAGCCTCTCTATCGAGAGGAAACCTCAATAAATCTTCTAAAAAGACATCTACAAACTCTTCTACTACTGATATCCCTTTAATATCTTCATATGTTATTCAATTGTCAATTATATTGTCTAAATATGCTTCACATCCACCTTTAATCATTTTAAATGCCTTCATTGTAGACACCAAACAACTTGGTACTAAATTTCTTTCTCTGAAAGTTACTCTATTTTGTCCTTCTAGTTCTATAATCACTTCCTTGGTAAAACAGTCAGCCTTGGCCTGATGTCATGTTAACCAATCCGTTATCAGTATAACATCAAATTCATTCATTTCCAACTGTATCAAATCTAAAATATTATTGTTGTTTTAATTTTTTTTATGCAGCCTCGATATACTGTATGCATCATAATTATCACCCCTGATGGAGTAGGAACTCCTAGGCTTTGGGTCAAAGATTTAGGTTTCATAGGTAATGAATGTACAATATGAGATGTTTTAAATGAATGTGTAGAGTTAGAATCTATTAATATATATACTATAGCATCAAATAAATGTAACTTACCAGTAATAACTTCTGGAGCATTTAAGGCTTCCTATCTAGATATAGCAAAAACTCGTGCATGTCCCTGTTGTTGAGTCCTCTATATGACACCTCTTCCTCTACCTACTGATGTACTAGAAACTAAACCCCTAACTCTGCCTCTGAATAACACTGGGTGCTGGAGTTGTTGGTCTAACATTTAACACTTTAGGCTCAGCAGTTGTACTGCAAATATTAATAATTTCTGCACCAACATGCTCTAGACACCCTCTATAAAAATGTCCTTGTTGTTCACAGTAATAACATTCTCAGTAGTACTCTTTCCTTTACCAAAGCCCCTACTAATACCTCTAGTAAATCCTCTACCATATAAAGTTTGAGATGGTGGTGGTCAAGGTCTCAAACCAATAAATCTTTTATTGTCAAGCATAGGGGATTGATTGGATGCTTCCCTTGCTACTTGACTCTCCATGATAGATCTCTTGTTTATGTTTTCCTTCTCTGCCATTATCTTCCTTGAGTAAATTCTTAGCTTTGATAGCTACATCTCGAAGATCAGAGTAATTTTGTAAATCTGCTCAATTTTTCTGCTTCTTAATCTTCATGTCTAACTTATCTTCAAATTTTTGGCATTACCTCTCTTAGTCGGGATTAGGCTAGCTGCATAATGAGACAACTTGATAAACTTCACTTCATATTGTGCTATTGTCATTGTGCACTGTTTTAAAGTTAAGAATTCCTTTTGTTTTTACATCATTATAGATCTTAGGCTTATGCCTTCCTCTAAATTCCCTGTAGAAATCTTTCCAAACCAGTACTAGAGAATTAACATTTGCACTAGGAACTGTTTTCCACCAGTCATATGTTTCTCCCTATAGTAGTGACACTACAAAATCAAATCTATCTTCCATAGTACATATCATCATATTAAACACCCTTTCTATACGATTTAGCCATGTCTCAACTTCAGTAGGATTAACTATTCTATGAAAATCAAATGCTCCCATTATTTTGAGTTCTTTAAAACCTTTGGATCTTCTTTTATATATTTCCATATATCTATTACTTTCAACTAGGTTATGCCTAGGGTTTGCAGTACTATAAAGCTCATGCAAAGGAGATGCAAATGAAACTTCTATTGACTCATGATGAAAAACTGCACCTTCTCTCTTTTGTGAATCGTGCAAATGTTACATGATCTTATACATTCAAAAGAAAAACAAATTTCATATCCTTGCACACAAAAATCTTATTCCAATATGTCATGCTTCATGAATGTATATGCCTTTATAGACCATATCCCCACTCTGATACCAAATTAAAACTCCCCACTCTTTATATGCCATTATCATATTAACTGATAATCAATTTCTTATTAATCCAGTGTAATTAAATATTAAACATCACTATTAATAAAAACTTTTCTTACTTAACCATTTAACAATTGATAATGTCCATATATTTTTCTTTATAGCAACACACTATCATGTTATAGAAAACTATATTAGAACCACTATAACATTTCACATATATCCACAAACATTAATTCATATCAGACAAGTATCATGTAATGTAAAATTTATATGAAAACCTATGCATACAGATGCAAAATGAGGAAGAAATCTCCCAAGTCGTAAAGTTGTTTGACCTTCGTGAAAATAGCTAGATATTCCACGTATCAACCCTATACTTATCCTGAAAAACAAAAGCCATTTGATGAGTTGCATACTCAATGAGTAAGACCGCCATAGTTTCAATATCAGAAAACACATGCAATAAATATAAGCCAAAATACAAACATATGTAATGAAAGATTCTAGATTATTTTATGTGATTGTTCAAGCCTGTATTCCAATTTCTTCTTTCCATTGCCACTGTTATATCATCTTCCCATTGCCACCTGTAACATTTATATCCTCTTCTCTTTATCACCTTTGTTATTTATATCTTCTTCCCATCACCACCTTTATTATTTATATCTTCTTCCCATCACCACCTTTAAGATATATATATATATATATATATATATATATATCACAGTTCCATTTTAGGTTATGTACCATATGAACATTTAAAGCAAACATACAATTAATCAAACAAATCAATCATCCATTATAAAATTTGGCATGAAATTTTCTAAATATTAGCATACCAAATATCAAAGAAATCACTCTAATCAATTGCACGATAATATCAAACAATCCATCAATCACAACAACACTTTGAGTATAGGCAACCTTGACAATGGTGCAACCCCTGCACACCATATCAACAATTTCACTCTCTAGGAATTATTCAACAAACATATATCCAATGTATCATATGAATATATATTAATATCAACATAATAAACAATCAATTTGAATTGTATTTTAATTATCTTCATTTAGGTGAGTAAGTATAAAGCAAGGAAGTTGATCTCCAGG
Organism: Breynia disticha f. nivosa; assembly: GCA_948193385.1. NCBI lineage: Eukaryota > Viridiplantae > Streptophyta > Magnoliopsida > Malpighiales > Phyllanthaceae > Breynia > Breynia disticha. Next base: position 3,423 of record CANYCX011473546.1, on the reverse strand, counting down.
TTATACATACTTAGCTAACTCATGTACTTTGTGTTACTCTAATTCCTTACTCTCTCATGAAATGTCCCCTGATGTCCTATAAACATTTATGCATCTTTATACCAATGTAGAAATGCCAATGAATGTTTGAAATGCAATAAATGCAGATGTTTTGTGTTTTTGGCAAATTTTACACGGTCATAACTCTTTCATTTTAAGTCAATTTGTTCTAGATTTTGGATATGTTATTATCCTATATGTATCTTCTAGCCTTCCATTAAATTCTGTCTCTAACACCTTCTTTTAACCATATCAATTTCAGCTGCTAGTTTTGTTCAAATTTTGTATTGTTTTATTGTAAATTGAAAAATCATTCTTAACGTTAATTTAACACTTTGAAATAATTTTCATGGTTAAAACACAACTGACTCTGTCTTTTGTTTTCGGTCCACTTTTATAATTTTGACCATATCTCCTAAACTACTAGAGCAAATCAAGTAATTCTTGTGGTAAATATTCACCGACTTCTTCTAGTTTCTAAGTGGGTATCGATTGTCTTCTAATTCAACTCACAAATTTAAAAGAAATTAAAACACTGAACGTCCAAATTTTAGTTATAAAAATAGGACACTAAAATCTCAAAAATTATTTCTCCTACTTAAAATTCTAAAAATGCCAGAAATTGTTTTTAAAAATTATAAGACAAAGTGAAGTCAATAAATAAAAATTTCAAAGAAAGAATCATTTGGGAATTATTTTTATAAATTCAAAACTTGCAGCTTATGAACACAAAAACTTGCTGAAACGAGGATCGGCAAGAAAACCCCAGGTTTTTCAATCCAAATTGCCCAAATCCTCTTGATTTTTCTGATGGAAAGAAAAGGAGAGGATTTTTTAAGTTATAAGGTGATTAGAAGAGTTTAGAACTGATAAAAATCGGTTGGAGGTTTAGTTTTATAATAAAAATGATGTGCTTTCACCAATTTATCCTTTGTTTTTAATTTAGTCCCTAAGAACTTCTTTAATTAATTCCAGCCTTTTGGTTTACTTTCATATTTTTCAAATGCCAATGAATATCATACCAATATGCACACAAGTAAATAATGCACTCATATGCTAAATGAGGGTTTTCGGGTAGGTGTTATAGAGGTTTTTGCCTTTTTTCGAGTAGTCAGACAAGGATTTCACAAACAATGTGCTACTTTCTCAATCCAAATATGCAACAAAAATTTTAACTGTGACAAACATGTTAAATTCCAAGTTTGTTGGCACTCTGGTAGATGTTTCAACCTCCAACAAACATCACGTCACTTCCTCCATAACCGATCCATATAAGGTATCGCTTAATGCTACTCTATACTGATAAACAATTGGAAATTTGTAGTACCTTCAGATCACACGTCCAGAAATCTCTTATGTTGTCAATAAAGTCACTCAAAAAATTCACCAACTCACACAAGCCGATTGGACAAAGGTCAAATGCATTCTGTGTTACTTGTTAGAGACGTTACACATGGGACCATCATTCAAAAAATCTTTCGACATAAATTTATCAGTTTATTGTGATGCAGATCTTGGAGGAGACAAGACAGATAGGAAATCAACTATCGAATTTTCCATATATGCCAGAGCAAACATACATTCATGGAGCTCAAAGAAACAACATGTCGTATCACATTCATCCACCGAAGCAAAATATCGAGCCTTAGCAACGACTGCCAGCGATTTAATATGGATTATATCACTTCTAAAAGAAATTGTTCTTTTCGGAAATTTCCCACCAAGACTGTGGTGTGACAACATTGGTGCAACTTACTTCATTGGCAGTACGATTTTCCACACACGATCAATGGATTTAGAGATTGAGTTTCATTTTGTCTGAGATCTTGTTGCCAAGAAACAATTACAAGTCTGCTATATTTCTTCTGAAGATCAAGTCACCAACTTATTTACAAAATCACTTGCAAAAGGAAAGTTTCAACAACATTGAGACAAGCTAACTCTTCGTTACATTTCCTTTAGCTTGTAGAGGAGTGATAAAGATTATACTCAACATAAAGTTTCATCTAGTATATAACTCTTGTATAGCTTGTATATCTTATATGAGTTCAACTAGAACTTTATCATCTCAGTGTATATATGCACCTATTCACATCAATAATATTCAAGCAAAAACCTTACATTATCAATTGATTGGACAATTTCCATCTCCTAATTCACAGCCAACATAGAAGGATCGTTGAGCATTGATCCTGCAAGCTGTCAGAGGGTTAGACCAGACTGTGTCATATCTAGTCTCAATACATATGTACCTGTATTGTACGGAGACATGCCTCGTACATCACTCATTCAGCAGATGCAGACAACATTTGATGCACAGATGTTGTCTATGCAACAAAAGCAGGAAGCACTCCATGCAGAAGTTGAGGCTTGTTCAACCGCTTAGCATACTGAATTTCGTGAACACATGACGCAGGTCAATGAGTGGTTTCACATGTTTCAAGCGAATCAACCTGAAGCTTCATGTTCACAATCCAATCTGCTCAACAGTAGTGACGACGACAAGACTCGGCCTTAGTTTGTGTTTTTTCATATTATGTATGAAACAATTATATATTTATGGTATTTTTCAAACATTTAACTTATTTTATTAAATTTCTTAATTATGCGTTGACATTTACATTATTTTTTTTCTTTCTTACAAGTTAATTTAATTTGTTATTAATTAAATTTTATTGACAAAATTCCACATGGTATGATGATTTATTATAAAAATTATGATAATTTGTGGGGTTAATAATTTCCGATGAAATTCGAGGGAAATTACCGACGAATCTTGTCGAATATTGCATTTAATTTTTCCCTCCATAATTTTCTAACTAAATTTGCTAGTAATGAACTTTTCCAACTACAAAAAAATTGATTTATTGTGAAGAATTTTTTTGTCACAATAAGCATGTTTTTCGTCAAAATATGGTTATTGTGACGAAAATTTTAGTCACCATTGTGGTCACAAATTGTCCGTCCTAATAAGTCTATATTTAGTTGTTGTGACAAAGTTTGTTTTGTCACAATAAATATTCACATATTGTAACGAAATTTTTGTTTTGTTGCTATAAAGGTGTTATGCTATGATAAAATATCTGTCACAAATATATAATATTTTGTCATAAAAAGAGCGATTTCGTCACAATAAATTGTTCAAACTATACAAATTTATGGTTTTGTTGTGACAAAATGAATTTTGTGACAAATGAATTTTGTTACAATTCATTCAATAGAAGTCATGTTATTTTGACAATGTTTTGTTATAAAATGAGCATCATTAATGAATAATAGCTTGGTCACCATATAATTTATAATATTACGAAATTAAATTATCACAATATCTTTAGTCATACAATTTTATTTTATAATATGACCAAATTAAATTGTCACAATATC
>CANYCX011473327.1:0-12010 GCA_948193385.1 Breynia disticha f. nivosa | reverse complement strand
CCTGCTGGAGCTTGATGTTGAACCTTTATTTACTGGCAAGACAGACATCGAGCTACAAAGTCGGCGATCTCTCTCTTCATATTAACCCACCAATACATCTCTTACATGTCTCAGTACATTTTAGTGCTTCCTGGATGTACGGAAAATGGTGAAGCGTGTGCCTCTGTCATCAAAACCTCCTTGACCTCTGCTAGGTTAGGAACACACAATCGCTTCCCATAATAAAGGATGCAATTCTAACCTAATCTGTGCTGGATAGTCGATTTCCCATTCTCAACCTTTCTCCTAATCTCTATTAGGTGCTCGTCATCCTTCTGTCTTTCGACTATCAAGTCTCGCATCTAGGGTCGAACCTAAATATTCGCTAACATTTTCCCCTGAACCATATCAAGGTGTACCCGCAATGCACTCAATGCAAATAATGACTCAGCCTTATAAGTCATTGTATCTTCATCCTCTCTACCCTTTCGGCTCAATGCATCAACAACCACGTTAGCTTTACCACGATGGTAGTCAATAGTACAATCATAATCCTTGAGGAGCTCAATCCATCTCCTCTGCCTCAGATTCATCTCTCGCTGTGTAGTGATTTATTTCAGACTCTTATGGTCTGTAAGAATCTGAAATGTCTAACTGTATAGATAGTGCCTCAACACTTTCAAAGCGTGGATGATACCTGCCAATTCTAAGTCGTGGGTCAGGTAATTAACTTCATGATGCCGCAACTGTCTCGATGTGTAAGAAGTTACCCTCCCATTTTGCATCAGCACTCCTCCTAAACCCGGTTTCGAAGCGTCCATATATACCACAAATCCTCCGCCATCTGTCGGCAATACAAGTACAGGTGCCTCTACTAATCTCCGCTTTAACTCCTGAAAGCTCTCCTCATACTGCTCACTCCAAATGAATGAAGTGTTCTTCTTTAAGAGATTAGTCATCGGCCTCACTATTTTCGAGAAATCAGCTATAAACCTCCTGTAGTAACCTGCCAATCCCAAGAAACTATGTATCTCGGTCACATTTCTATGAGCCTCCCACTCCTAAATCGCCTTAATCTTGCTGGGATCTAGCATCACACCCTTTGGTGATATAACGTGACCTAGGAAAACCACCTCTCGCATCCAGAATTCTCATTTTTCGAACTTGGCATATAACTGTTTCTCCCTAAGTATCTTTAGAACCTGCCTTAAATGTTCCTCGTGCTCCAACCGATCTCTGGAATAAACCAACATGTCATCAATAAACACCACCACGAAGCTATCCACGAATGGCTGAAAGATCTTGTTCATCAAAGCCATAAAGGCTGCCGGTGCGTTAGTCAGGCCAAACGGCATCACCGTGAACTCAAAGTGGTCGTAACGGGTCCTAAACGCGGCCTTAGGAGTGAAACTCTCCTCCACTCATAGCTACCAATAACCCGATCTCAAATCTATCTTTGAAAACACAGTGGCTCCCCTCAACTGATCTATCAGATCATCAATCCTCGGTAGTGGATAACAGTTCTTCACAGTCAACTTATTCAGCTGTCGGTAATCAATACACAAACGCATGCTCCCATCTTTCTTTTTGACAAACAACACCAGTGTGCCCCAGGGTGACATACTCGGTCGTATAAAACCCTTCTCCAGAAGCTCTTCTAACTGCTTCTTCAATTCCTGCAACTCTACCGCTGCCACTCGATATGGAGCTATCGAGACCGATGCTGCCCCTGGCACCGTCTCAATCTCAAAGTCAACCTCTCGCTGTGGCGGTAAACCCAGCAACTCATCTGGGAATACCTCTGGGTACTCCCTCACTATCGGCACATCACCAACACTCAGCTTGTTTTGCCCTAAATCAGTCACACAGGCCAGATAGGCTTCACATCCATCTCTGATCAACCGTGCAGCCATCGCTGCAGTAACCAAGCAGGAAGGTGTAATCATACGCTCTCCAACAAACAGAACCCTCTTCTCGCCATCTACCTCTACCACTACCTCCTTCGCGTAGCAATCTACTACTACTTTATTTCTAGACAACCAGTCCATACCCAAAATCACACCGAAGTCAGCCATTCTCAATACAATAAGATCGGCTATATAAGTTAGCTTGCAGTTTCTCAATACTTTATCTACTATAACGATGTCTCCAGCTGGCATAGACACGGCTACAACATAACCCAGTGACTCTACACTACTCCCCAACTACTCTATAACTGACTCACTAACAAATGAACAAGTCGACCCAGGGTCCATCAATGCCAAAGTATCAAGAGAAAATATGGAAATCGTACCGCTGATCACATCTGGGTTGGCTACTGCCTCATCACGTTTCATAGCATAAACACGTGCCTGAGATGCAACTGCAGTCTGAGAAGCTCCTTCACCTCTCGCTGTGGCACTATAAGTCTTGCCTCCTCTACCTCTGCCTTCACTGGTAGTCGGGGCTACCCAGTTATCTGCGACACTACTCTGCCCTGGTGCCGCTCTCTCCTGATCCCAGATCTTCTGCAAACAACGCCTAGCCACATGACTCGGCTGGTGACAGTAGTAACATAGCTGACGAGTGTCTCCCCCAGCATATCCCCAGTACTCTATGGTCTAGGAGCAGGAGATCTAAAGGTGTGGCTACCTCTGCTCCCAAAGCCTCCTCTGTATCGGCTACCACCTCTACTGGTACTCCTAGAAGACCTAGAATCTGTCCTCTGGTGCCCTCCAGTAGTGCTAGAACTGCCCGACTTCTTTTTTCGTTTTCCCTCAACTCTATCCTCCTCTATTATAAGCTCCTCGGCCCTCAAAACTGCCTCCAATAATAGCTGGAAAGAAGGGGCCTTCATCGCAATCTGGGTACGGATGTTAAACCGTAATCCCCTCTCAAATCGGTCCCTCCTCTGGATATCAGTGGCTACGTCCTCAGGGGTATACCTGGACAACCTAGTAAACTGAGCCTCATACTCAGCAACGGTCAAATCCCTCTGTTTCAGCTCCAAGAACTCCAATTTCTTCTTACTGTGGTAGTGCTCAGGAGTGTACTTTTCTACAAACTCTCTCTGGAAGTCTGCCCAAGTAAGTGTAGGTAGGTCATTTCTGCTCAGACGTGCACCTACACCTGGTAAGAATCCGCTCTGTTTGACGAAGCCAATCCTCAGCCTCTGCAGGGTCAGTAGTCCCCTCAAATGATTTAGCGCCTTCCTTGCGCACCTTAGAAAAGTTCCTGTCAATATCAAGGTCCTCTCTTTGTGGTCCTTCTGGCTGTGCCTTAGCTTGGCCACCCTGCTGACTGCCCTACTGGCCTCCATGCTGGCCTAGCAGCTGTTGCATTATAGCGTGATAAAACTGAGCGTGTGCATGGTCAAAGGGTATAGCACCGGGTGCAAATGGTGCTCCCGCTTATGCAGGTGGTACTCCGTGTCCGGGGACTGGTCCCTATCCCTGGATAGACTCATGAGACTCGACGGTAGCATCGTGTGATACAGCGTCTATAGGCTCCATCCTATCCAAAATCACCATTTAAATTTCTTTAGTTTCATCAAAATGATGCAATGAAAACAAATTTTCTGCTTCAGTCCGCAGGGAATCTAATCCCCACTCTGATACCACCAAATGTGATGCCCAAATTTTCAAAGTCCATTTTCCAATAAATACGATTTTTTGCACCCATTTTTTTATAACAAAAGTGCACACTTCAAAGTCATCATCCATACATGTATGTAAATGAAATCCAGAGTGATATACATGCATTTAGTTTTCAAACCAAAGTCAATACAAGAATAATGTAATTATGCGGAAGCTGTTGGTTCTATTTTAAAACCACACAAATGCCAAAAACATGAAATATCCAAAATCTGCTAGGAGCCGACCTATCCGCTACGTATCACACGCTCGAGCTTCGTCTGAAGGTAAGTCCCAACCGCTACTGACGATCTGCACAAAATCCAGCAATGACAGGTGAGTTTATTTTAAATACTCAGTAAGGCTATCCTTTAACGTCTCTACATGCCAGGGTACAGGGGAGACTTCGGCCATCCCGGCCTTATTCTCCCTATGGCATCCTAACACCATTCACAACAATCATTTAGTTATTATTTGTTTTAATTAAGTGTTCAACCACTAAGAAAACCATCCTAGATCATTTGAATACTTTAAGTATACATTAGGATATTATTCGGGTCAAATTTTATGTTTTTTGGGAAAGAATAACGTGGGTTAACTCTCAGGTAACGTACGTTATTCTTCAGTATGAATAACGTGGGTGAATGTCATATTAACATAGGTATATATATGCATTAACGTACGTTATTTATGAATATAACGTACGTTAATGCTTCTGCAGCACTCTGTCCGAATTTCCCTAAGTCTTTCTCATGCATACACCTATCCATTCTCATTAGGCATACTAAACAACTCATAAAACATCCATACAAGTCATATATACATCCAAATTATCAAGTCTAACCATTTTAGACACACCATTAATACATTACATCAAATCAACCACAACCATCAACATTCATATCATTCATACAAGCCTTATCAAAGCAACCCACCATAGCATTCTTAGCAACTTAAATCAACACATATATTCATACATATCTTAACATTTCCAAGTTCTCACGCAACATCAACCATAAGTGATGAATGAATGTGTTATGCACATGCTAATATAATTCACACAATGCATTGCTCCAGAGCCTTACTTCGCTAGAGAGAGACTCCACTCGATCCCCGTGACTTTTTAGCAACTTACCCCTCAATTAAAGAGAGAGACTCCACTCGATCTCTTCGCACAAATTGGACACCCGTCCCTTATTTTTGATAAGAAGTGAGTCTCCACTCATCTTCCGCACGCATTTGGGCAAATTACCCCTTAATTAATATCTTATGCGATATGCTCACAAAACGTCATACAATATGAAATGAATGACAAGAATCATTCCAAAGCCTTAACCAACAATTCCATAATGACCATCAAGCATGAATCATAATGTAAAACAACCTTAAATCACATTTTCATTTTTCATATTTTACATTTAGCATACCATACATATAACATTTCTCAATCAACCATCAAAGACTACATATTCGATTCCAAAGAATCCATTTCATAGCAACATAACCACACGATCATTATCAATTATTGTTAAACAACCATACACATAAAACCTCTTTCATTAGTAGCCATCTACCTACATATCTTACACTTTTTACACTTGTCAACACCAATGCATTACCATTTTAACATCAAGAACTATCATACCAACAAGAATCATTCAATAACAAGTATAGTATATCAAGTAAGTGGCAATTAAGCACTTACCTCGGGCTCCAAGGTTCGATCCGTCGCCCGATTTCCAATTCGGGTTCTGAATATCGTTCCCTACACAAGTACAATCACATTTCCATCATTTAACACACAATGCACATCATCTCAGCCCCCTAAACATATTTTTACCCAAAATCCCCAAAACTCCTAAAACTCAAATTCCTCAAATCTCACAAAATCTTATGTTTTACGGTTGAACACTTATAGAATCATAAACTACAATAAAAACCCATTAAAACCCTACCAAATACACTTATTTTACAACACATTTCAGCTCGGGATTGGACATTTACCTTTATTCCCGTTTCTTTGAACCCTAGAGGGAGGAAGGCTTGATTCGGGGCTGAAAACGTTGTTAATCTGGTTGAAATGTGTTGTTCTAGGATAGGTTTTGTGTTTGGAATGTTCAGAAATGATGGAGAGGAAGTTTGAAGAGTGTTTTGGTAGGTATGAGTTAGTTATGCCCGGGTTATAGAGTGTCTCGGCCCTTTTAATGAGCTGTACAGACTTCCGTTAACGTGCATTATTTTGCAAATTAACGTACATTAATAAATGCAGGTTTTCTTACCTAACCATATGAATAACGTACGTTATTCTTGAGAATAACGTACGTTACTCCCCTGTAATCTACAATACTTAGTCATTTGCGACTCTTTTCCATTCCTAAAATGCATAACTCTATACCAACACACTTCTAACTTATCATAAACATAATATAACACAAAACAACATTTTTCGGGGTGTTACACTCCTGTAAGTTGTCAAATTTTAATTGTACTTATTCTTTCAATTAGTGCAAATTCTATTTAGTTATTGCTTTTGATCTTCCTTTAATTTATTTGCATTGCCTTTCTTTTCGTTTAGTAGTTAGTTTAATAGTCTAAGTCATGTAGTTTAGCTATTTCAAATATTGTACCTTTTAAAAAGTCCTCAATCATTGAATCCACCATCAAACTAAATTTCCTCATGACCAAACATCCCAAGCATGATATGCAACAAGCAAAAGAGTGGTATGGAAAAATGAGTGATAAGAGGGAATATAGGTTAGGAAGACCATGTCTAGGAAGCAAAACCAACTCTAAGGCAAAATTTGAGGCCAATAGCTAAAGGCTTTAAGTCTGATACTTAGACCACTGAATTTTTGTTCAAGCTGTATTTTGATGCTGAAACGGCAAATTATGATCGCAGAGCAACCCTTTTTCAGAAAGAGTATCATCATGACAATACAAACATTCGGAAATAGATTGCAGAATCTCTTAGCAAGTTAGAGTAATGACACGCACAATAGAGAGTGCATGTAGAATGCCTAGTTGGATCAAAGTCTGAGAAGATTTAGCACTAAGTAAAAAAACAGGCCAATAAGTTGTAGGGAGAAGTTGATAAGTCTACAGATGAGATTTCTTAGTGAAAATAAAGCTCTTTAGGCTGTTTAAAATAATCAATTGGCTGAGTTGGTTAGGAAACAGTCTTGAAACTTTCATAAATGAATCAATGATTGGTTTATTTTTTCTGAACATCAATAAGACTTTATAATAGATTATATCAGGAATTTATACCATAAATCCAGACTCTTGTGGAAAGGAAAATTGGTTAATGATGCGCGCGTAATATGAGTATATTTCTCATACTTTGCCTACGTATTACACGTGCATATAGTCGTAATTTTCCCTAAAAATCATATTTTTAAACAGTTTTTTATTGAAAAATTCATTTTAAGTTTGAAATATGATTTACATGCAGAATAGTTCACATATTTATTGATTATCGTCCTTTTTTCCTAATTTTGACTTTTTATACGATAATTAATATTGCTTGTGATCGGAGACTAATTTGCGGTCAGATTGAGATGGATTCGAGAGAGATTTGGGCTCAGAAAGAGACAACACGATCTGGTGCTTAAGGGCACGTGTTGTGCTCATCTCAATTTCAAGCCCATAAGCTGACACAACCCCCTATGATGAGCATGAGCTCGTGTTGAACCCAGAACATGAGCACGAGTCGTGCTAAAATTAAAAATAGCACGAATCGTGTGTTGCTCGTGTTTTCATCATGCCATTTGGATTAAAATGTGGGGCATGACCTGTGCCATTTCAGCACGGTCATTTCGAACAATGGAACAATCGATTCTGCGTAATAAAAAGCACGATGGTTTTCATTTATGCAAGGTCGAAGGTTAGATGATTGATAGGAGTAGTGTAGATCGATTTATGGTTTAAGCTTTTTACATTTCTTGCAATCATCTACATTTCATGCCTTGCTTAGTATTAGATTTTACTTTTCCAGGACCGATTTTACATTTCCTGTCAAAGCCCTTACTTTTCTGTCATTTAAATTATTGTTTGTTTAAGATTCTGATGCAATTTTGTTTTCTTGTAGGATTACAATTGGGTTTTTGCTTCTGATCAACTTTACATGCTTTCCTTTACATTTTCAGTCGATGCTTTACAATTTCTGTGAGTTTACATTATGATGCAATCTATTTTACAGTTTCAATGTTAATTTCGATTGGGTTTTTATCTTTAATTGCTATTTTTATGTTTTCAATGCCTTTAGATTGACATTTGTTACATTTGATTGTCATTTACTTTTAAATGCAATGCAATTTCAGTTTCCATTTATGTTTGATGTAGTTTAATTTCATTTCCATATGTTAAGTTACTTGCATTTACTTTTCACGCACAATTAGGAACCAGTTGCACTTTAATTTTGATTAGGTTAGTTTTAAATTAATTAAAATTGAGTCAATTGGACATTCTGATAAACAACGACGATGCACATGATTTTTAGTTTTGATTTCCCTAGGTTACAATAACTTGGGTTGAGTTGTACTCCCCTTATTACTTAACTGCGTATGCTTGTGCAAATTAGACGTCACTTAGACTTAGGATGCGTCAAGTTTTTGGCGTCGTTGCCGGAGAAATTGGCTATTAGTCATAGTCTTTAAGTTGTGGTCAGAGGGACTAATCTTTTACTTTTCTGCACTTTTTGCATTTGTTGCTTGACTTGTTCTTTTTGTGTGTTGATATTATTGTTTTTAAAGTGTTCTTGTTACTTGCTTTTTGTTGATTTTGCTTGCTTTAGTTCTTTTCTACATGCCATTTTGATTGCTTTTTGTATTTTGTTGTTACTTATTTTGTTGATTGTTTTTGTGTTTGATTTTGATTTCCCTTATTGAGTTATTCTTGTTTTAAAATATGCTTTTGCATGCTTTTGGTTGTTTTTCTGTTTTTGATTTTATTTTTGTATATATTTGATTTTTCTTTTTGTTTTATTTAGCATATGATTTTCCTGCCTATTTTGTTATCGTTAGTTACTTAGGGTTTGTTTTTGTCTTAGTCTCTCCTTGCAGTGTATGCACACTCATACGAGAAGCAAGACAAAGCAGTCGCAGAAAGCAGTCGCGGAAAGCTACTACCAGTAGCAGACCAGTGTAGATTCTGCTGGACTCTTCCAGTAGTTCAAACTAGGAACGAACACACGCGAGAGTGATCAAGGTACAACTATGGTGGATAATTCGAAAAACCCAAGAGCACATTTTTCTCAGTCGCGCACTATTATGGATTACGCCAGATCACCCATTTATGGGATAGTTTAGGCTATTACTCGACCTAGGATAGCTGCCAACAATTATGAAATCAAGCCGCAGATTATATAGATGGTCCAGAGTTAGGTTCAGTTCGGGAGAAAGTCGTACGAGGATGCAAATTCTCATATAAGAAGCTTCTTGGAGATCTTGGATACGTTGAAGATCAATGGCATGTCCGATGATGCCAAACAAATACTTCTCTTTTCTTTTTTGTTGTGGGACAATGCACACTCGTGGTTTTATCCTTTCCTTCTGGTTTGATCGAGACTTGGGACCAGCTCTTTCATCTTTTTACAAAAAGTATTTCCTACCAGCTCGATCAGCACGTTTACACATAGAGATTACAAAATTTATGTAGTTTGCATAAGAGAGCTTAGGTGAGACATGAGAGCACCTTAAGGAACTCTTTTGTAGATACCCATACCATGAATTGGAGTCGTGGTTACAGGCAGAGACTTTCTACAATGGGCTTATGATGGAAATAAAGCAATCTCTCGATTCAGCTTTTGGTGGATCCAGACTGCATAAGAGTCCGGAGGAGTACATGGCGCTCATCGTGGAGATAACATTAAACAACTATGCTTGAAGTGATAGAGTTAATCAACCAGTGAGACCTCTACATTCTCAACCTTCTACTACCTTGTAGGTGGACCATATTACGTATTTTGAGGCACAAATGATGGTCCTGGGTAAGCAAATTGAGAAGCTCACCAGGTTATTGAAGGAGCAAGTTGTTGATGGACGTTCAGTGCCTAGACCAGTTCATTATATTACGTGTGGTGGTGATCACTCTGTGGAGAGTTGCTACTACACGTCTTACTCTTATGACAAACCACCTTATACCTACACCTTGAGTCCACCTATAGAGAGAGTAGAGTACGTTGATTCGAGACCACCATTCTAGTCGCACACACCAAGACACTCTCATTCTCAATCACACCAGCCATCCTATTCTCAACCTTAATTTTCACATTCTTCTTCATCCCATCAGTCCTCTTCTCATCCTTCCTATTCTTCTTACCAGCCACCCTAGTATTCATCTTTTTCTTTCCATCACTCTCCTCTTAGACATCCACCTCCTCCTCAGAGATATCTTTATCAGCCACTACATGCTAGGAATCAACCTTCCTCTAGCAGTTTTGGTCCTATTAGTGCTAGTGGTGGCAGCTCAAGCACTTGGCAGAGAGATAATAAAAGGTTGATGAGCCAAGAGGAAGGTGAGGACTTAAAATTCCAAAATCGAGATTTATAGATGACACTAAAAAATCTTGAGTATCAAATGAGTCAGATGGTGAAGCAACTTGTTACTAGGCCACAAGGTTCACTACCTAGTGGTACTGAAAAGAACCCTAAAGAGCATGTTAGTTGTAATACCCTGGAATTTGTTGGAATTGATTTATATGAAAAATAACTTAAAAATGAAATTGAATTGGATGAAAAATTAGGAAAATGCACAAAACAAAAGCTGAGCACGACCCTGTGCCATCAGAACGACCTCATGCATGACCCTATGCCATCAGCACGACCCCGTGCTCATGCAATTTTCCAGCAATTTCTAGAATTTTTGAAATAAATTAGAAAATAAGAAAATTAGTCAGCACGACCTGTTGGCACGAGCCGTGTCTAGGGCGTGTCGACTGTGCTGATATTCAAAACCGGCTGTTTAAACACTGTTTCATTCAAAATAGAACAGAAAACGCGATCAAAAGCTAGAAAACCTTAGTTTGGAAGTGAAGAAGGTGATTTAGCAAGAAACAACACAAATTCTTGCAAGAATCAAACCCAAGTTATTAAGGTAAGTGTGTTTAGTTGATTTGTAAGTATATATAGAGGTTTTATGATTCTAAGATGTTATGGTTTGAAGGGTAGGAACTGAAATTGATGCTGGAAAACATGTAGTTAATTTTTTGGGACTTAATTAACTACATGGTTATGGTTTAGAACATGTAAATCCTAAGTTGGATGGATTTATGAGAAATTGTTTATTGGGGAAGGTTACTGAAGTGTATGGAAATGGAGTTAGGATGTTGTTTGATGATTCTAAGTTTGGAACCAATAAGGATTTAAGTATTTAACAACTTTTAAATGGTTAATTTTGTACAGGAGGGTCTGTACGACGCTTGGATCGACGTTGAGCTCGACACTGACTTCGTATATTGTCGAGGTGAGGGGTTAAACTTACAAGTAAGTGTTCTTACTCTTATGTTTACATTCGTATGATTATTTTATACTTGTTTGGAATGTAAATGAATAAGAAATGATGTCCCAAATGGACTTATGAGCTTTAATGCTAAGAAAGTTAAGTAAAATGATCTTATGATCAGATTTGGATTGCTTTATACTTTATGATTTGTGTGATCATTATTTTTTCCTATGTGGGTAGTACTTTATGTGCGATATGTATGTGTTTTCTTTGTTCATTTGCTGTGTGCTTGAAATAAAGAAAGGAAAGCATGATATGAGTTGTGTGCTGATATGATCCTATGTGGATATGACATGTATTGTGTGCTATGATTATGAATGTTACATATACATTCACATGTGTTGCATTATCATTTGTGTGACATGATTTCCTGTGTGGAGAGAGAGGACTTGCTGTGTGATGTCTTGGACATACTGTGTGCTGTCTGTATTTATGAGCTATATCCTCAGAGCTGTGTTCTTAGGCTGTCTGACACTCCACTACTGTGTGCTTTAGAGATTCCACTACTGTGTGCTTTGGATATTGAAAACCCGGGAACATCCTGTGTGGATTTGCATTGGCATTACATATATTTACATTCATATATGTAGAATGTCATGATATGAATATCTGTGTGATATTAAGCCTGTATGGTTCGTAATGTTGTGTGTTATATTGGTGTTCTGTGTGAACATGAGAACTAAATTGGTTGTGTGCTTATGGAAATTGTTTGGAATGGTATTGTGATTTGAACTAAGTGCTTTTTATACCATTCTTAGAGTTTGATTTGTGACACGCTCTTTAGGTGATACTAAAGGAAATGTGCTAAAGGCAAGCGCACCTATCGCATGTAGTATAAACAAATTAAAGCATCAAGTGTCGTATCCACAGGGTCCCGGACAAGTACTATTACTCTCAATTTAGACTATTATCTAATCGAC
>CANYCX011473311.1:0-11214 GCA_948193385.1 Breynia disticha f. nivosa | reverse complement strand
CCATAATTTCCACGTTTCGATCGATCTTGAAGGAAGACTGCAAAACCATGAGTGTGCGTCATCCCAAAGCGAGAAAGGAAAGAGAAACAACCATTTCACATCCTTCGAAACTCCATTGATATTGAATGTATCCAAGATTTCTAAAATGCTCGCTATATGAGAATTCGCATCCTCATACGGCTTTCTGTTGAACTAGAGCTGACTCTGGACCTTCTGGATTATTTCTGGCTTAATTTCATAGTTATTTGATTGAATCATAGGCCTAGTCACGACCTGACCCATCCCATTAATGGTTGGTCTAGCATAATCCATAATAGTGCAGGGCTGAGGTAAATGCAAACCTAGATTTCCTGGATTGCAGCCATGTTATCACCTGCACTGCTCTTTGTAGAATGCTTCCCTGAATCAATGCTATTGGATAAATCCACTGGAATATGAACCACCTTACTACTAGTAGTTGCTTGTTGTGCATGTTTCATCTTGCTACTCGTACGAGCGTGCATACACCTACCGAAGAAAACTCAACAAACAAAATAACTCAGTAACTAAAAATAGCAAATAAAAACAACAAAATAAAAGCAAGAAGAAGCAATCAAAAATCAATAACAAAAAAAAAACACAAAATTCAAACAAAAACAAGCAAGAAAGAAAAGCAACGCAGGAAAATAAAATGACTAGTCCTCCTAACCTCATAAATTGAACACTACAAAAAAAACTAGCTAAAATCCTCAACAACAATGCCAAAAAATTGATGTGGCCAAGACTAAATTCCAAAAACATGAGCAAATGTGCACAATCAAGTAACACGGAGAGTAGAAACTCAACCTAAATATCGAACCCTAGGGAATAGCCTAGTTGCTATGTGAGTTTTCATTACTTATTAAAAGTCCAATTAGATTAAAAAGTTGCTTTTTAACTAATCGTAAAGCTAACTGAATTTAAATTCAACTATTCGACAATGCGAACAAAGTAAATGCGATTAAGCAAATTCAAAGCGATGACAGTGTAATTAAAAAGAGCATGAAAGCAAATTAAATGAAAGCAATAAACAAAGCAATGGGCTAAAGCATCAAAATGGAATTTGCATTAATTCAAACTATAAACTAAGCATCGTTCAAACTAAAAGTAAACTTAAACTAAACAAAGACTCATTCAAAACGTCAAAAACATAAAGCAATAGTCATAAACATAAAAACCCAAACTAAGAACAATCAAAATAATAAAGCGAATTTGGATTGAATCTAAAACAGTGCTGAAAATGTAAATAAAGTGCCATAAATTTAAAAGAACTCCAATCCAAGCAAACCTAAGCAAACCCAATTGAAAATCTGCAATAAAACATAAATGGAAATAAGAAATCGATTAAAAACAAGATCAAAATGTAGAAAACATAAAGGAAATGCGATTGGAATGAAACTAAAGGTGCGAGAATTGAAATCTAAACTAAGGGGCATAGAAAATCATCTAAAGAACACCAATCTACTGCCTAAACCTAGAATGTGTCTCAAGAACTCTAAGAACTACTGCCTAAACCTAGAATGTGTCTCAAGAACTCTAAGAACTACTTCCTCTTTTGAAACCCTCGAAAATGCCTCTTTAAGTGAAATACACTGTTCTATCTATCGACACATGCATACTGACTTTCACACGGGCCGTGCTCCATGTTTTAATCAATTTGCACAATGTCAACACGTCCAACACACATCTCGTACTAAAATTAATATAGCATAGTGCCCTTGTTGATAAACATGGCACGTGTTGTGCTAAAAAACTCATCACGATGTGCGTGCTCTCACAGATAGGTTGTGCATTGAAACCTCGGCATAACATGTGAACAACACAGCCCGTGATGAGTCACCACACTAGTTGTATTGCACTGTTCATGCTCCTCTCTCTCTCGATTCGCTATAAACATGTCCACATATCTGCCTTACATAATAATCAATATAGATTATTGAATTAAGATTAAAAATATACAAAACAATCAATAATCTATAAAGATACGAACTATTTCGCACAAATGAATCACATTCAAAATAAATGAAGTTTTCCTATTAATTACGATTTTAAATGTGATCTTTAGGGAAAATTTATCTAAGATGCGCATATAATATATAGTTTAGAGTGTGAAAATACCCTCATATTACGCACGCATCATATATACATGATTTCTATCAAATATTCCTGAGTCTACGTATGCCAATCTTGTGGACTAATTTCTCAAAGGTAGTGGTCAAAAGTGACTTTGCGAACAAATTTGCTGGATTGTTGATGGAACGAATTTGACGAACATCTACAACTCCTTGCTTCTAAAGATCAAGTGTAAAAATAATTTCAGAGAAATATGTTTGGTTCTATCTCATTTGATGTATCATCCCTTCATTAAAAGTTGTTATATCTATAAAGCATTGCTCCTCATCTAGAGATAGTTTAACATAAAAGCAATAACTTGTAACTATCTGCAACCCAGTCTGCAGCTTTCTGAAACTTAGGAGGAATAAGTGCATAAATCTAAAATATTTAATCTACTTTAAAAAAATACAAAATATCTTCTATGTGGGATAATAATTTGAATAATATGTAAATTCTCGGCATATGTCACCACAATAGTAGAATAAGAAATCAAAGAATATAAAATTTGTAATGAATATTGCATGCTACTATCAAATTCAGATATCATAAAACTAAAAAATTATAGTAAGACAACATTTTGCTCATAGAAAGATGTCAACTATAAATTTACTATAAATTCTGGTGTTAAGACTATGAGCCTAAAAAGGTTGTTTGTGTTAACTCTTTAGAAGTTCCAATGATAACATAAATTACAATTATAGAAAAACTAGAATTTATTTTTTAATGAAAACACAGACAAATAAATTTGTTAGAATATCCTTCCTTTAAAAGATATTCTAAGGCGATTATACCACATTCTTCCAGATTGTTTTAGTCCATACAAAGATCTTTGTAACTTAATTGAATAGATTTCTCGATGTTTTGAGTTACATGCTTCAGGTAGTTTTAATCCTTCAGAGACTTTCATAAATATGTCATTATCAAAGTGATCCATGAAAATATGTAGTAGCAACATCCATGAGTTGCATATGAAGTCCATTTAAACTAGTCAAAAATTTTATATTTAGCAAATGCGCTTAATTTAGCTTGGATTGTATCTTCCCATTTTAGCCAATATGTTGTTTTATGACATTCCTTAATAGATTTAGGTTCAATATCATTGTTTTCATTTGCAATATCATTTGTCATTGTATGTGCATATACATTATTAATAATAGCTTCATTCATATCCCATCCTTTTTTATATGAGTATAGTTGATTGAGATCTCATTATTTTTGCGTATCAGAACCTCTTTAGGAGTTATTTTCATGCTCTTGAGGAGCATTGGTGATATTGAGAATGTCATTTTGTCTACTTTATTTCTTTCATGGATTTTGATCTTTAGAACCTAGTGGTCTACCATGCTTCTTGCGCGTTATGGACTCATTTGTCATATTATCAATTTATTGTCCTACTAGGATGACAATTCTAATTGGAGCATTTTAAGCTAGTATAGTGATTTTGTAACTCATTTTTATCATAAAATGCATTTGGTAATTGGTTTGCTGCACATTATAAATGATTGATACTTCGAATTTTTATTTCACATTCTTTTGTATAAGGATCAAGATACTTTAATGATGGCTTATTCTAGGTCATTTGTTAGCTTAATTGCTTCTTTTGTTTACTTCATTGCCTCTTCTTTGCTCCATTGAAGAAACAAAGTCTTTGTTGTAAACTCGTCGACATTATCAAGACGAATTGTTTTGATGGCATATTTTGAAAAATGTTTTCTTAATCAGTTCATTTTGAGAAAGTAATATTGCAAATGCCACATTTCGAGTGGATAATAGACATACATCTAACCATCTAATTGATGCATAAATCAATACTATAACATTGTTGAATAGTCCATATGGGATGAATAGGTCCACATATATCGCCTTGTATACGCTCTAGAAATTTTGATGATTCAATCTGATATGGTTCAAGATTATGAATTATCTGATAATGGAGGGAATATTCATATTGTAGTGTAGCAACATGCAAAAAAGAGGAAAGAATGATGGCATAAAGACAATAGTTATGAGGATAGTGTAGAATGCTTACATGTAAGAATTTGATGATATATATGTTTTCAATATTGAATAATTAAAGGTGTTATAAGTAGAACAAAGTATATTTGTTGGTTGGTGCCGGCTACTTCTTCAACTGTATGTTTTCATATGACACATTTTTGCTGTCGTGAATAATTACGAAATCGCTGATATGGTGTGTTAATGAAGGCTGTTGGAGGTTGTCTATTTGAATAATAGGATAGGTTTGAATTGGAACCAAATCTGAGTATTCTGGGATGTATATGTACTGTTGTATTAGAAGAAAAAAATCCATATTTTGGTATGTGTGGTATATATTTGGCTAGCTAGAAAAATTGGAAATCTGGCATATTTAAGCTAGCATTTGTGTCCTTTGGCGGAAATTATCATGTCACAGCATACCTCACCTTTTTTTTCTTTATTCCTTAAATCAAGTTGAAATCTCTTGACTTTGTCTTCCCTCATTAATTCCCCTCTCTTTTTCATTGTGTAGAACGACTTTAGTTCAGAATCGGAGGTTCACAGTTCATGGTACCCATATACCAGAATCCTATTGTACACGATTCATTCCAGTTCGATTCCAGCTCTGAGGTGATTTTGGAACTGGCAGTTCAGAATGGTTAGGGATGGTTCCAAATGGTTAGGAATGGTTCGAATTTTAAATATTATTTATGTTAATTTTTTTGTTCTAAGGATAAAAAAGAATAAATAGAAGTTATACTATGTTAATTTAAGAAAAAAAGACAAGAAAATAAATATAACTTATGTTTTAATGAAAAAGAGGACAATACCTCAATATTTTATTAATTTTATACCTCACTTATGACAGAGGAACAACGTAGTTACACATAAAAAATACAAGTAAGGAAAAAAATTACAAGTAAAAATTAAACTAAACTAAGCCTATTCTAAATCGTGTTGGAATAACTATCCAAATTCTACTTTGAGTAAGAGTGAGATTAAGTATTCCACCTCGGTTAGAACTATTATAGTAAAGGGTCTTCCCCTTATAAATAGGCTTTAGACATTGGTAGTTGAGCATCACAAAATCCTAGTCAGTTAACTAGAGAGGTGTAATTTGGGTTTGGTCTTTTGTGAGAGTGAGAGGATTTTTTTAAGTTTTGTCCGTTTAAAAACTATAATCGTTGTGTGAGGGTTTCTACAATTTTGTCCGTCTAAAAATTGTAACATTTGTTTGGTGGAGATCATGGAGTAGGTCTATTGTTGATAAACCAAACCACGATAAAAATTCTTGTGTGTTCTTTATTCTTTCTTTCTCTATTATTATTAATGTAGTTGTTTTTGTCAGGTTTGGGTCCTAGCAAGTGGTATCAGAACTGAAGGTTTTGGTTCAACAGAGGAGGATAGAGAAAGACTTAAAGACTACAGAGATGAAGACTTACAAAAAAGTTTAGTTTTCTTAGTGTGTCAAGACATGTGGGGAGATGAAGACTAACAAGAAAGTTCAGTTTTCTTAGTGTCAAGTTTTGAATGGAAAAACTATCAAAACCCTCTCCTAAATATTATAGTTTTTGAACAGAAAAACTCTCAAAAACCTCTTACAACGATTAAAGTATTTGAACAGAAAAACTCTAAAAACCCTCTCCCAAATATTATAGTTTTTCAACGAAAAAAAGCTCAAAATCCTCTCAGAAAGATTATAATTTTTGAACAGAAAAACTATTAAAACTCTTTCTCACACAAAACACTCATGCACAAGTTACACCTCACTAGTTAATTGAGTTGAGGGGTTCGACCCACCTAACCACTAAGGCCTAAAGCCTATTTATAAGGAGAAGACTCCTTTACAACCACAATTCTAACAGATGTGAGATACTTAATCTCACTTCTACTCAAACTAGGATTTGAGTAGTTATTCCAAAAAATCTCACTTATACTTAAACTAGGATTTGGGCAGTTATCCCAACAAATCGATTGTAAGGCTAGGAGGCACAGAAGTGACAATCTCAGTCTCTTCATTATCCGATGAAGACATGTGTAGACTTAGAAGCTCT
This sequence comes from Breynia disticha f. nivosa, assembly GCA_948193385.1. Lineage (NCBI taxonomy): Eukaryota > Viridiplantae > Streptophyta > Magnoliopsida > Malpighiales > Phyllanthaceae > Breynia > Breynia disticha. The sequence continues at coordinate 5,050 of CANYCX011473311.1, read as the reverse complement.
TGTGTACAATCCATAGCCCGAGATCAATCATCAACACATACTTGAGCTTTCAATGAAGATGCCTTCATTTTTTGATTTTTTTCATTTAAAATGTTCCCACCTTTGGTAAAGAGTTTTTCAACGGCTATGGTCGAGGCAGAAATGGCAAGGACTCGTAGTGTCATCTTTGCAAGAGTATGAAAATTGAAATGATATTGCTTGCACTAATATAAAATCTAAAAATCATAAGTAACCTCAAAACAAGTTGTTAGATAAACATCAAATTCGGTGGAGTCGTTAGAAGAGGATGTCCTTGATTTTTTCTGCCTACCGCAATGAATTGCGACCCCAACGTTAATCTAGTAGGTTGTTTTGATGGGTTAGGTGGAAGTGAGGAGGATAAATCCTCACCAGGAATAGAAGGAGAAAAATGAATTAACAACTCATTAACTAAATTTCTAACCCTACTAACTATAAACGAAATATTAATAGTATCATTATCTAAATGTAACAAAAAATGATAATGACATAGAATATCATTTAATATTTCATATTTATTAATTAACCTAAGATAAAAAAAATAAAAGCATCAAGATAAATATTAGGAATACTTTGAAATTTTGTTCACCTTCATTAAATGCACCTGCTATATCTAAAACTTGCCCTAAAAATTCATGTGAAGTTGGTCTATATAAATGACTAAAAAGATAAGTAGCATAACTAAAAATTTGTAAAATATACATAATTTTTTCACAAAAATTCTAATTAGAAGATAAAAGATGACTAGAAGACACATATTGTGAAACAAAAGAACATAAAATATGTTTATATTCACTAAATTGATAAAGTAAATGATAAGCATAATTCCATCTATGACCTACATCTTCATAGAAAATGTCTTTATGGAACATTATGTGGCCTACTAAAATCTTTTCATTCTCTTTCAGCTCTAGGCCTTAACCAAATATAAGTTAAAACATATTTTATTGCAGCAATAAAATATTTTATTTCTTCTAAACCATCTTGTACACACAAATTTAAAAAATCACATACACATCTAATATAAAAAAATATACTACCAAAATAAGGAGGACACAAAGCTTTTAATTCATGTATTGAAGCGGTATTAGCAGATGCATTATCAAATAAAATAGAAAAAAATATATTAACTAATCTATATTCTTCTAAAATATTATTAATTATTATAGCAATATTAGAAGCAATGAGGAGATCATCAAAACCTCTACAAGATAAAACTCGTTTTTGCATTATAAAAATTTTATTAATATAATAACAAGTAATACCCATATGAAAATGAATTCTAAAATTATAATTCCAAATATCACCTCAAATAGATACATTAATATCATTATTTTTAAAATACTCAACTAATTTTTTTTTGTTGTTTATAAAGTTTTTCAACATTCTTTTTAACTTAATATCTAGAAAATAGTTTAAAAATGGATTGTACACATGTAGTCATCCATTTTTAAATCCTATGTTTTGTGAAAAATTAAAAGCTAAATGATCAACACTAATAAATTCAGCTAAGTCACTAAAAAAATCATGATCATAGCAAAATAAAGAAGGTTGATAAAAAGAAGTTGCAAACCCGCTTACTTGAGTTTCTCTTGCGTCCATGCCAACTTTGTTGGGATGAGAATTCTTTAAGTGTAGCGTAAAAGTCTCATAGCCTTCTCCATGCTTGAATGCGTACTCCTTACTACAATAATTACAAAAAATACGAAATAAATTAGGATAATTTCCTTTACGTTCTTTTCTTAAATGACATTCAAAAATTTCAAAAGTTGAAGCTCTAGAAATATTTCTTTCTCTCCCCTCATTTTTATTTCATTGGGTGGGAGAAAAATTTTGCACACTATCACTTTCTTTGAAAATATTTTGGTTGTTAGAAATTTTCTAAAATAAAAATAATATTAAAAATTTTAAGATAATAAAAATAATAATTTTGAAAACATAAAACTTTGAAAAAAAATAAAAGTTAAGCTTTGTGTGAGTGTGAGAGAATAATTTTGAGAAAGAATTAAGAAAAAAATGAGAGATGTGAAGTGAAAATGGAAGGAAAATGAAAGGTATTTATAGAGTTAAAAAAGAAAATAAAAAAAATGTACCATTTGGATGTTGGAACAACTGGTTCCTATGGTTTATAACTGTTGGTTGGAACTGCCAATTCCAACGATTTATAAACCGCATGAACCAGTGGTTCGAAATGGCCGATTAAATCAGCAGTTCAACTACCGGTTCGTGGATGATAAACCCTTAAACCAAAATTGGTATATATCATCTTCGACCAATTCTGGTCCTGACCTGGCCAGTTCTGTGAACTGCCAGTTTTGGACAAAACCGATAGTTCTGATTTATTTTTTTACACCTCTCCCTACTCCACCTCTTTATCTGTAACACACTCCCTCTCATTATTTTTTTTCATGCAATTCCAATACTTACCATTTAACCTATTTCTCACTCCTTCTTTCTTTACCTCCATTGCCTATTCTCCCTTTCTCTATCATCCCTCATTCTGAATGTTATTTCTTATTACCACAAAACCCACTCTCCTCAACTCTTCACCTTTGTCGAATTGTTTCCTCTTTCCTATTCCTCTTTGTCCATGTTTTCGTCTCATTGAAAATCTCCACCATCATATCTCTCTCCTTCTCTCTCCAAGCCATCGTTCCTTCATTATAACAACCCATTCAACTTTGTTTCTCTTTTCGGAGAGTTCCTTCTCCTGAAGGTAAGTCAATACATTTTTCTTGTCGGCACTTTAATACTCCTCATGAGTCCTTTCTTCCCTTCTCAATTCCACCTCATTTTCTCTTCTTTCTCTTTATGTTATCTGCCTTTGTTCCTTGTCTGTAGGTGTCCATTTTAGTTTCGAGTAAAAAGACAAAACTTTCCTTGCTTATTAACTTTAGTTTCGAATGATGTAAGAATGTGGTTGGCCTGTTGAGTTTGGTTGTTTGTGTTTAAGAAAATTCCAATTTTTGGAGTTAATTGGGGCAAATTACCAATATGATGTTCAAAAACATTCTCAATTAAAGGTGAAAAAAATAATTACCAAAAGAGGTAAAAAAAAGATATTAACCAAGTAGGAGTTTTTTTTAAACAATTGTATTCCACTAGCTGTACTAATGGAATACTACAAGTATACATACACCTCATCTTCTCTTAACAATACAAAATTAATTAAAAGAACACAATCATTATTCCAATGATTGTTAAAATGACTCCATCAATGACTAATCAATCATTACAATCTATTTAATTATGTAGGTATCATTACTTAATTATTGTCTTTCATACTTAAAATTCAAAATTTTTAAACTTAATAGAATTAAAACATGAAATTGTATTTCATTTAAGTAAATAATAATAATAATAATAATAATAATAGTAAAAAATAAAAATAATAAAAATAAAATGAAAAATAAAATATTATGATAAATAAGATCATATTAAAAAATTGAGAATAAGTTAAATAATGCAAACATATCTTTTATTGCTCGTAATGATAGTTTCTACTAACGATCATTCTAAGACCGGCATCATGTCGTCTTTGGCATCTTTGTGTCTCTATTTGTATATTGTCCGGTCCAGAGCGATGAAGAGAATCTTGTCTTCCAATGACATCACCTGAAGTATTCATTTGCATTGCCATAAAAAAAGAATCGAATGATTGCCGATGTTTAGATGCTGCTTCAATTTGAAATCTCCAAATGTTGATGATGTCCATGGAGAAGACGATGAAGCCCATTGTGTAAATGGACCAATAGACAAGTGAAATTGAGTATTGAAAATATCATCAGATACCCGCTCAGACGGTCCTACTTTGTAGTGGTACAAGCTGGGACCATGTGTCGGAGGACTAGGGACATAACATCCTTCAAACATGCAACTTTACGAAGGCCCAGTTGCATACATAGAGGACGGACCCACACCCACATGGGCAGTAGGCATAGGAGGTAGAACTGCTACAATATGAGAAGATGTAATTAAGAGGGCGGTATCACGTCTCCTAACCCAATGTCGTTCTAGATGAACAAATGGTGGTTGTGGTTAACCATTATGATAAAAAGGCTCTTTTGGTGGTTCAGTCACTGTACATCGATATTCTCTAGTAGCTCGTTGACTGCTTAATGCGAACCTATGAACATCCTGTGTAACATTCGCATCTTAAATTCCCATAATGAGTAAATAACTAATGAAAGTAAGTTAAAATAAACATAATGTACATTAAGAAATGTTAAACAGTAGGATAAGAATGTACTACAGTAAACAGAAAAGAAGTTAGGTAGAAAACTATAGAAAAATGTTAAGTTTCAGTGTGCAGCACGAGGGGCGTACTGACAACACGGTGCTCACTGGGAAATGAAGAGCACGACCATTTTAATGAAGAGCACGACCAAGTTTTCTGAAAGACAGCACGAGGGCAATTTTGAATGGCACGATGGGTGTGCTAGTAGCACGAGTCGTACTAGACAGTGAGTGGGTCGTGCTAAGGTGTAAATCATGCAAGAATGTTGGAACTTGAAGCATGAGCTGACACGTGGACAACAACACGGGTTGTGCTAAGATGGCACGATTATGCCTCTAAACACAATTGATTTGAAACTAAACAGAATCCTCATTGCTCAAAATAGAACAGAAAACATGAGAGAGAGTAAGTGAGAGAGATGAGAGTGAGAGTGTGAGAGAAAGGAGAGAATTAGGTGGAGATTATTCATAAATTTTACGAATAAAACTTTAAGAGTAAGTGGATATCGATTCTTAAGTCAATACTGCAAAACTGCAAAGGTAATCTTTTGTAAATCTTAACTTAAGTATGAATTTATAAAGAATTAAAGTTACAAATGGTTAGGATTAAGTTAGAGCATGCATATGATTGAGTTTTAGAATTGATTGTGATAAGGATTCGTGTAAATGGTTGTTTAGGATGACAAGTTAGATTGAGATGGAGTTTGGGCTCATACCAGTCTGAGTATCTCAGTTAGAGGTGAGTAAATCTACTCACTATCTGGTTAAATTAAAATGAATGGTTATATACAATGCA
>CANYCX011472624.1:0-10183 GCA_948193385.1 Breynia disticha f. nivosa | reverse complement strand
TAACGCGAAGAATTTATTTAACTCCCCCTTCGTATTAATATAATTGTCGTCGTTTTCCATTCACGATCGACTTCAACATTTTAAATTTTTAATTTCTTAAAAATTTTATAACACTTCTCTAATTATTAATTAAAATATTTTCCTCGTATTTTATTTCGTATTTTTACGTATTGATACGTATTTTATTGTATTTTTTACGAAATTTTGGGGTGTTACAGTGCGAATATGAATGATATTCATATTAGATACATTCATACATTGACATATCTGTGTGACATGAGCCTGTGTGGCAAGAAATATGATTCCTGTGTGGATAAATGATTACTGTGTGTTATCTTGGACTGTTGCATGCAATAGTCCATATATTTACGAGCTTTGCTCAGAGTTGTGTGCTCAGGCTATATGCCATACCTCTACTGTGTGCGATAGAGAAAAAATTCCACAGTTGTGTGCGATGGTGGATGAAACCCGGGTCATTCTATGTGAAATTGCATTTTTTTTATTTCATACATTATATTCATATATGTATGATTGTGGATTGCTATTATTAAACCTGTGTGGTTCGTATTTTGCTGTGTGCGATATTGAATGAAAGATATTGATATCTGTGTGAGTTTATTCTTATCGTTACTTATATGGTTCGATACTACGTATGATTGATCTGTGTGATCGTATTGAGGCTGTGTGCTAGATTATAGTTATGCTGTGTGCTGTTTTGATATCTGTGTGATACTATTTGTCTGGCATTCAGGGATGCCGAGGGACAAGATAGAAAGGCACGTCATCGTACTGATTTATGCTTTCCCCTGCACATCATTTATGTTATAAGGCTAAGAATACTTACTGAGTATTGTTTATACTCACCCCATTATTGTTTTAAATGATTGTGCAGATCGTAGGTAGTTGATATCACTGGACCACAGAGCTGATTAGTACCTTCCGAGCTTACATCAAACGTCGAGCTCCAGTTTTCATTTTTGTTATTTTGGATTTGTACAGATGTTCTACATTTGTATATATACATACGCAGGTTTTTAATTTGAAATGTTTTCAAACTAATTATGTTTGTGCTATAAAATCTTTTAAGTTATGAATGATTTGGGCCGAGTTTTTATAAAATAGCGTTTTAAATTTTCTCTCTCCTCTATTTTTTTATTTGATTTCATATCATATCTTTATATTATAGTGTTTATTAGGAAAATCAGAATTTAAAAATGGGGTTCACAGATGAAAGTTAGGAATTTATTATAAATGTGAACGTATGAATGAAGGAATTGAAATGAGAACAAGTAAAAAGAGAAATGAAAAGCTTAGAGAAAATATCATATTTGATTATACGAATGTTTAGTGGATATACAAATGGATGAACATATATGGTAAAATGAACTAAAGATTACTCACTCAGCCTGCAACTCACGCAACTACGATGTTTGTTTTAGGTATAGGTACAAATTTGGATAGGCATATGTATTTGAGTGTTGATTGTCTTAGTGATCAGGTTAGACAACTGCTACCCGATCCATTCTCTCTTTTGTCGATGCCATTATGATTTTGATCAGTGTTATTTTGCATGTTCATATGCTGTGTTGATATGTTTTAGTATACTTGATTTAGTTTGGTGATGATACTATAAGGATGAGTTCATATAATATGAACTGACTGATAAATATTGATTATTATGTGTATATATATGGTTAATATATGATGTTTGATGATGACGGTTGATATATGAAATGAGTACTTAGTTTTTTTAGAATTGTTTAAGAATAAGAGATGAAAATTAGGTTAATTACAGGTTAATTCGGAGTTGCAGTAGTTCAACATGAGGTCGTGTTTAGTTGACACGATGGACGCGTTGAACAACTGAGAACATGACTAACCAACACGAGGCTGTGCCCATGGGAGTGTTGATTAGTACGAGCCGTGCTTATATGAATCTCCAGTCAGCACGAGGTCAACACGGGTCGTGCTACTACACTGTTTGCCCATGTTGTGCTTCTGGTTTGCTGAATTTGCTTCTGTTCCATCTTGCAATTCAATATGAATGTTATCATTTAAGCATGAAGTATGTATGAACATAAAAGTTTGCAATTATACATGATTAAACATACATAATTAATGTTAATTATGGATTAAGTTATAAAAAAAGTAAAGGACGTTATACATGTTGTACGAGATTCTTTGCAATAGAAATGATTGATTTATTATTAACCCAAACTAATGCAGCATTATTTTAATTTTGTCCCAAATCTTTTAAGAGTTTTCTTAACCTAATTGCTTGATTTTCAATTGTTGTTGTTGTAATATACTCGGTCTTTGTTGAAGATTGTGCAACCACTTCGTATTTTTTGAATTCATGAAAGTCTCCACTTTCAACAGAAAAGACATAACTAGAAGTACTTTTACGTTCATCAATACTTCCTACCCAATCACTATTTGAATATCCACAAATTTCTTCACTTTATTTCTTTAAAAACCATATACCATAATCAATTGTGCCTTTAATATACCTTCTCTTAGCTCCACTAAAATAAACTTGGTGAATGCATGAATCTTAAGTGTAGACTTGCAGAAAACATCAAATATAGTCTTGTAGCTAATAAGTATAGCAAATTAGCAATTAAACTTCTATAAATAGTGACATTTGCTTTTTGACTAGTATCATCTTTTATGAAATTTTCATTCACAATTAGTGGTGTTGCTACTTCTTTGCATCTTTTCATATGAAATTTCTTCAAAATATTGAGAGCATATTTTTTTGAGAGATAAATATATCTTCTTGACAGTGGTGATTTTGCATACCCAATAAATACTTTATCACACCCAAGATGGACATCTCAAATTCTCTCTCCATCTGCGCACAAATTGCTTCATGAGTTTGGAATTACAATTTGTAACCAATAGGTTATCAACATAGAAGGAAACAATTAGTTGATATTCTTCTTGCACCTTCAACACATATAATGTTGCTTCATTTTTACTTCTTTTAAATCCTTGCTACTGTAAATAGGCATCAATTTTGTTATACCAAATTCTTGGTGTTTGTTTCAAGTCATAATGAGCTTTCTTAAGCTTGTATACCTTGTCTTCATAGCATGAAACTTCAAAATCTTTTGGTTACTCAATATAAATGTCCTCTTCAAGAACACTATTAAAAAATGAAGATTTTACATCAAGATGATAAATCTTCCAATCCATTTTTGCTGCTAAAGCTAAAAGCAGTCTTCTAGTATCATGTCTTACAACTGATGGAAAAATATCTAAAAAATCAACACCATGTTTTTTACTATAACCATTTACAACTAGTCTAGCTTTAAGTTTGCTTATAAAACCATCAAGATTATACTTAATTCTAAAAATCCACTTAACTTCGAATATTTTGTGATTTTTAGGCCTCTCATTAAGCTCCCAATTTTCTTTTTTATTGATCATTCTTAGCTTCTTCTGCATTGCAGTTCTCCATCCACTTTCTTTAGCAACGTCATCATATGAAGTAGGTTTTTGTAATGCTAGATAAAATATTTCATATAGTTCATGTGGTTTGATACCTCTTATTGAAGTATCATCAAAGTTATTAGCTACAACATCTTCTACATCTACTACAACTTGATAAATTGATTATTGAAATTGTTCAAGATTTGTAACTTCCTTTTCTTTCTTCTCAAAGTTTTGAGTTAATGATTCAATTAATTTGATATCTTGACTAACAATTAATATTTTAGTTTTCATATTAAAAACACTGTAGCCTTTGAACATGAAGTTGTAGGCTACAAAAATTCCTATATCATTTTTCTAATCTAGCTTGTCTCTTTCAACATATGGAATATGAGTGTACCATAAACAACCAAACACTTTTAGGTGCTCAAAATTTGGTTTAACTCCATACCAAGCCTTAAATGGAGTTTTATCTTTCACAATTATAGTTGGAAGCCTATTCAATAAACATACTATTGTGTTGACATCTTTAGCCCAAAAGTATTTCAATATTTTCTTCTCAAATAATGAACAATGTGCCATCTCCATCGCAGTTCTATTTTTCCTTTTACTCACTCCATTTTGTTGAGGAGAGTAAGTGATAGTAAGTTGAAATTCAATTCTTGCTTCAGCATAACAATTTGTCAATTTATCTGATGTATATTTTGTCCCATAATTTGATCTTATCACTTTGGCAGAACAGTTTTATTGATATTCCACCAAAGCTTTGAAACTGCGAAATACACCAACCACTTCTGAATTTTGTTTCATAAAATAAACCTAACACATTCTTATAAAATCATCTATGAATAGAATCAATTATTTTCTTCCATTCAATGTTAGCATCTTCACAGGTCCACACACATCTGTGTAGATTAGTGGCAACTTTTCAGAAGCTCTTCACGCTTTATTGACAGAAAATGGCAATCTACTATGCTTTCCAAACTAACAAGCTTGGCAAAGTTATATTTCTTCATTGATGGTTGGCAGACCTTGAGCTAAGCCTTTCAAGTACAAGTGTTTTATCACAACATGATGGAACTGACCAAGCATTTTGTGTCTTAAAGCTGACTCATCAACATTGCTAGCATAAAAATTTGTTTCTTTCCAATTAGTTGGAAAGCTTTTCTCCTTCATTCCCATATTCATAAGTTCACATCCAGTATTATCAAAAATTACACAAGACTTGTTATAAAAATACAAAGAATAATTCTTTTCTAGCATTTGTTCCACGAATAATAACCTCTGGTTGATTTCAAGCACATATAACACATCACTAATATGTTTAGTACCTATTGAAGTTTCAACAGCAACAACTCCTTTTCCTTTGACATTAAGTAATTCTCTATTTCTGATCTTCATATTGACTTAAAAGATTGATCTAACTTCTTGAATTTGCTCAATCTAGGAGTCATGTGGCTTGTACAATCACTATGAATAAGCCAATTAGAGGGTTTTTTTTTACCAAAACATTGCTTCTCAAAAAAAATTCGTATTTGAAGGTAAAATCAATAATAAATCTCAAAGTAAGGTGAACTAAATAATAATTCCCAATAAGGGGTGATTTGATTGTAGTACAAACTTAAAAAGTTTGGACTACAATTACATCAACTTGCCATCCTTAAACTTTGCCTCAAACCAATGATTGTGTGATGATTGTTTAATAATGAGTGATAATGATTGATAGGTAATTAAGAAATAATTAATTTATGATGTTGTGATTATAATAATGTTTTTAATTTTTTTAAATTATTAGATATTAATTGTATGATAATTTATATTATATAAAGAGATTAGAAATAAATAATTATGCATTATGTAAAAATAAAAAAATATGAAATATTTAATAATAATAAAGTAAATGTGTTTGCCTCAATTGAAATGGCGACAAATCTCGTCCGTTCCTAACAACACAAGTATAAATGGAGTTAGAAAATTAAATATGAGCGTGCCAGGATTTTTAACGTTATTCCAAACGAAGAACAAATAAAAGTGCACAAAATCCGAATTCTGAAAAACCAAACGATTGCAATTTAAGAAAATTAGGACGATCTTTTCCCAATGGGTCTTGACTCAATGGATTCAAATCGTTGATTTGACAATTAATAAAAACAAACAAGGAATGAGAAAACGATTAAAATTGAGAATTGCTAAAAAAATGTCACTGGTTACAATGTAAAGTAAATTAGTTGTTTCTTTGTCTAGGTGTTGAACGATCCTCTTCTTCCCTGGATGGCCTTCCCATGTATGGTCCTATTGTCCCTAGTTAACAAAATCAATTAAGGCTTCCATTTGGTCTTCTTGCCTTTCCTGGTTAATTAAATACTCCCCTAATTAAAGTTTCCTTGCTTATAATAATCCCACCAATTAATTCAGTAAATCCATGGTTTGACTTTGATAGAAACCATTCTGGGCTAGTTGGCTTTCCTTTTCACGGACCGTCCCATGGACTTGGTTTGAATTTGGGTATAAAAAATTTCACCTTAACATTATGAGGCCTAAGTATATTCAGGCTTCATGATGTTGCTCTTCGCACAGTTTAGTCATGAAAATTGGAATTCATTTTGGAGAATTGGATTATCGATTTTATCTGACAGAATATGAAGTGCACCCATCAAGTGGAACTTGGGCCGATCTCCTCCACGTGTACAAAAAAATTATCGACAAAGGAATTCCAGAATTTGTTCATAATGCGAAAATCGATATTTTCAAACTGAAAAATACGTGGATGCCAAAAATGCATTAACAGACAGGTCATCTCAACTTCCTATTTCGGGAGCGGGAAATCCCCATGCAGTATCTTCCTTTACTGATTCAAACAATGTACACGTTCTCCAAAAAACTTTAGCTTCTTCTATACACCAATCCTCAAAAATCGTCTCCCTTTCATTAATCCCTAAACAGCCCATCCTCGACAAACATACCCAAAGTTCTTCCTTAAAACTGATAACTCTCCATTGACCATCATCGTTCGAACCACGTCCAAAGCTACCTTCCATCGCCGTCACCTCCCTACTTGCACTTGCCGTGTTTCCTCCTTTCGAGAAAGGCGAGCGTGCTTATCGGAAACGAAAATCCCACACCGGCCCAATCTTCTTTCCTTTGTTCTTCCGTTCGCGCCGACCGTAACCTTGGTCGGCAACTACCCCTGGGTCGCTTCTTAGGCCTGCATCATTCCTCTACTCGTCGACTACTGCGACACAAACAGGTGATCCTCTTTTCGTCTTCTTGACAGTCGCTCAAAGGCCAAGGATAACACGTTGCTTATGACTGACTAGGTTTTGTTTGAACGTATCACAAAGGCTGTAGGAAGATATATTTTAGTGTTGAGAGGACTGGAGGTGAGTTGTTTGCAATTGTGCTTGTATTTTTTGCAAATGTGGAATCTCCATTTATGGTGGAGACTTTGCTCGATTTTCTTGAATGAGTTACTATCCTCATTCTCTGGCCTTGTACCAGGATCAGCACAGGTTCCCAAGACCATATCGACCACTGCTTTTGAGGGCGTTCCAATGAACCCATCATCGGCACAATTGGTGCAGGTAACACAACAACCTCTCCCTCTCTTATTTTTTGCCCATAGCCGACCAAGGCTAATGTCTCGCTTTGCTCACTTTTCCTTTCTTTTTATTGCACTATACCATTGCTCCCACTATGGCTGATAAGCCCCTGGCTCCAGCCTTCCCTCTGGCTAAAGACAAAACGTTCCCAATGTCTTTACGAGCAAGCATTCTTCTAGGTAGGTCGGGTTACTGGACGACGGCCCCAAGCTGGTATGCCGTCTAGGTGGAGAACCTCAGACCACATTTCGAAGGCTTGTCGGTTTCTTTGGGTATTACCGACTTCATCGCTTTGACAGTCCACATAGAGAAAGTGCACCCTCATCTAGTGGTTGAGGCGGCCCAGTTTTAGAGCCAAGGGTTTAATGCCTTTATCTTTCCATATGGACCAATGTCTCTTACGCTTAGGGACGTGGTAGCTATCACCAGGTTACCTATCTAAGGGTGCGAGGTCTAATGCCTAGTTGCTTCCCCTGCAGACTCTGACTTTTCAAACATGGATATGATTGTCGAGCAGTTATACCAGGCCAACTCTTTCGATATGGTAAGTAAGATTCCTCTTTATTGGCTTTCGCCTTATCTGTAGCTCTTAACCCTTCAACTATTTCGTAGGTTATCTCCAGTGGGATGGAGCTATCTGAGCCTCGCTACCAACACATGGTCTTCCTCTGGCACCTTGCCTGCCGCTTCGTTACAGGCAACAGCAGGGGCCGCCTTTCCAAGGAGACACTTCCATTAGTCTATGCGATGCTCGCCAAATAGAAATTTGTGCTAGCCACCATTCTTCTAGCCAACTACTACAGGCAGATGGGGTCGGCGGCTGTGGAGTTTACCACTCTAATCACAGCTTAGCTAATTAACACAATTATGGTTGTTCCTATATTTTCCAGAGCTACGTGTCTTTGGATCTGAGGACTCCAAAACACTTCCTCCAGGCCTTTTAGTGGCCAGGTCTATTTGTGCCTTACAACCTGGTGAGATTGTTCCATTTTTTGAAAGGTTTTCCCATGACTTGACTCCTTCGAAGCTCCTTTTCTTCTCAGATAATGAAGATGCCTTGCTCCCTATGCCACTGCGTCAGTTCTCACGCTCTGCCCCCGACCCCTACCTCGCCGACTGGCGACTCTTCACCAAAGCCCATTATCTCTTGGCAGGCTCTACCCTTGTTACAAAAGGTTCAATCAAAGCATTAAGGGTTACGCGGGCGTTGTACTCCCTGCACCTCTTATGTGAGCTGTTCGGTTTTGTGTAAGGGCTCCCTGAGGATGTTTGCCATAGTTCTGTGACCGATCCCATCTCTCTGGAGGACACTACTGAGCACCTCCAGTTGTTGACTGTCTGATTGGCTCACCAAGACACGTACCCTATCATACCCATTGTTACGGGTATGGATGGATGTCGTGCTTCATTTCAACTTTGGTGGACTAAAACCTACTGTAGGTTAATAGGTATACTTCTTATTATTTTTGCTTTTTCTTTTCTTGTGCAAACGATGGGCTAATAATTTCTCAATTTTTGTAGGTTTTGACTCCTCTATTCCTGAAATTATCCCACTTCTATGACCCATGCCAACAGCTGGTAAATTCTGCTGCACTTTACTGTGCTGCATAGTTGATTCATTGACTAAATTGTTACATTTCTAGGTTTGGGTGTTTTTGCAACTTCCTCCTCAAAGAAAAAGGCTCCTGGTCTGATTTGCCTCCCTACTTGTTAATAGATCACTTTATGAACACTTACAAGTTTTTCTATTGCAGCCACTGCTCCTTTTAAAAGCAAAGCACCTGCGTCTTCAACTCCAAAGCCAAAATCAAGAAAATCCAACAGGATTTCAGCTGGGATAGGCCCAATTAATGCATGGAATGTTAATGCCTCGATAGGAAGTGAGCAGGCACCTGCAGAACCTAATGCACCAGCTCAGGCACAGGCTCCTGAAGTGCAGCGATTGTTAGACTTAATTGGAGCTACTGTGCGAGAGCAGTTACCCTGAGCTTAAGGGGTAACTATTGACAAGAATTATGAGCAGATTAGGAAGCTGGGTGGAAAACCATTTGTTGGTACCACGGATCCTATGGTTGCGGATGATTGGATGCGTGATACAGAGAGGGTCTTGAGAAGGATGCAATGTACTTCGGTACAGAAAGTCCTTTATGTTACATCCTTGCTGGAGGGTGAAGCTATAAACTGGTGGGAGATGGTCCCAGGAAGCTTGGTGGAGCCTCTCGCTATGATGTGGGAGGAATTTCAAAGAGCGTTTGCTGATAAGTACACTCCACTGGTGTACAGAAGGGAGAAGAAAGTTGAGTTCTTGAATTTGATGCAAGGTGACATACAGTGGCAGAGTATGTGATCAAATTCACTCGGTTATCTAGATATGCGCCAGATGAGGTGAAAACTGACAAGGCAAAAAGGGATAGGTTTGAGATGGGACTGAGACCAGAACTTAGTAAACTGGTGGCAGTTCAACCCCCTACCTATTCAGAGCTGCTCACAGCCGTGTTGCGAGCAGAAATAGCCATAAATGCGGAGAAGGCTCCTGAGCCTAAAAAGGCCAAAACTGTTGAAAGCTCTGGTAGTGCTAAAGACTCCAGTATCCATAAGTCTGGAGCTTCCAAACCAAAGAGACTTGGTAGCAGAGGATCAGGGTCTAGTGGGAGACAATTTTTGAGGCACAGAGAGAAGAGTGTCTCGGTTGGTCGTGGCACAGATGACATAGTGTGCTACTATTGTAAGAAGAGGGGCCATATACAAAGAAATTGTTTACAGAAGAGAGATGATGAAGCTAGGACCAGGAGTGTCCAGAGCAGTGTGGGGGAGAACCCGAAGAGTGCTGCAGGAAGTCAGGGGAGAGGATCTTATGCTGGGAGAATGGGATCACAGGCCCGAGGTTCCCAAGTGCAGCAGCCAGCAGCCACTGCAGCAGCACTTCAGGCTCAAGTTTACGCCATTTCCAGAGCTGAGGCAGTGGAGGACCCTAATGTTATTTCGGGTACGGTTTATGTTTTAGGCTTACCTATTCACCTGCTATTTGATTCTGGTGCATCATGTTCATTTATTAATTATGATCATGCAAAGACGTATAATTTGGGGGTAGAGCCTTTAGTGTAACACCCCAAAATTTCGTAAAAATACATTAAAATACGTATAAATAC
>CANYCX011472403.1:0-21556 GCA_948193385.1 Breynia disticha f. nivosa | reverse complement strand
TAGAATGCCAATGTCTAAGAAATAAATTTCAACATATTTAACATCAAGGTCAACTTGTACAATTTCAATACTATTACCATGGTAGAAAGCGAGCCTTTGATATAAAGTAGATGGTACACACTCATTGCGGTGTATCCAATCCCTTTCCACTAAGGCATTAAATGAGTGAGGCACTTGAAATATCTAACACTTGAAAAGCTAAGTTGGTTGTTTTGGTCCCTACTTTGATTGGCAACGCGATAATGACCATGACTCACATGGAGTTTCTGTAAAAACCAAACACATTTGAATCAAACAAAACTAAGTCTCACTTAATTTTGTTCAACATACTCAACATTTTAAATGGAAGCAGGCTTACACTTCACCACCATCAATGAGTATTCATCCAATCAACACATTATTGATCTGAGCCTTAATATGTAATGCTTTGAACCTAATTTCATTCAAATTTAACCTTTCAAATTTGATATATTTACCCGAGGACTTTTTAGACCCTTTTGATGCTACCTTCTCAAGTGGTACAACGTCTGTCGTATTGACCTCCACTGCAGTAACATTATAATCTTCCACATCATCTGGGCAATCTTCGCACTTCTCCTCCCTCACTTTGTATGTTGCAAGAAGTGTTAACACCATGAAATCAGATGGCTGCATGATCCACATTAGAGGAAAGTCTCCAAATTGGAGGATATTGTAACCCTCCTCATTAATGGAAAAGTTGGTATTGTAAGAGGACTCCTCTTCTTCCTCCTTGGTAGCCAACTCTTTTCCCTTTTGTTCAGCCTCGTAGACCTCTTCTCCTTTCTTCCTGTCACTTTGGACATGTGAGTATGGTTCACTAGCCTTAACCACGAGTCAAGTAACTCTTCTTGAGCTAGAGTCAAGTCTACCTTGACTCGTGGTGCGACTCGGGGTGCATCTTTACCCTGATGTTGGATGAACTTTACAGTTTTCTTGTTCGCCCTCCTTCTCTGAGGTTTGCTCAGTTGACCCCGAGCAGACTTAGCAGTGGCTGTTTTCCAAACCCAGCCTCAGCCTGCCTAGCCTTGACAAACCTCAACCATTCCTTCGGTGCTGGCTAAGTTTGATCAACCATTATGACCTGCTTCTCCTTAGGCTAGAAAGGGTCATAATCAAAGCGACACCCTTTTTGGCCCGCGGGCTATCATTCCTCTTATAAGGAGTAGGCCTCCTTACAACGCTGGAGCAATGCTGCAGGTGCATCGCGGATAACATTCCTTCTTTCTGGGTTCAACGTTCAGAGATTTCCTCGAGCAAATGCAGTTTGCATTTGCTGATTCTCTTGGAAGAGTAACATCTTTTCTCTAATTACCTCTTCCTCCTTCTCTACGCGCTGCTTCTCAATGACCTTGACACGGTAGTTCTCAAAGTGGAGGTGAGGCAAGGAACCCTTAATGAAAGGATTTTGACGAGGGTACCTGACTTGGTAACCCTCAGCCCCAGGTGGGCTCAAAGCAAAAGCGAAATTTTGCGTCCACGTGGACGCCAAATTTGCATCCACTTAGACGCCAAATATTTAGAGTCAAGCGTTTTTGCATCCACTTAGACGTCAAATATTTAGAGTCAAAAAATTGGACGCTAATTTCACTTAGCGTCCAGATTTTTGCATTTAGCGTCCAAAATTTTGGACGCTAAATGCGCGATTTTTTGTAGTGCGACCTCTTCTCGATTAGAAAGGTCGTACCAGCTTTAGTATTTGTGCTCGTGCAAGAACTCCTTGAACCGAGCACAGTGATTAGTGGTGTGCAGGTCAGTCAAATGCCACCTGCACTTGTGTAAGATGTCCTCAGCAAAGACAACCACCTTAAGACTCCCATCTGGTTGAGGTGATCAAACACCTCATTTAGAATCTTGGTCTCGTTGTCGACAAAATACAATGGCTGTAAAATAGAAACATTTTCTATTAGCATACACTCCAAATTAGGGAATGGAAATTCATCCACCTCTATAGTTTCTTTTGAATCAGAAAATGTTATTCTTTAGACTCAACTAAATCCTGAACTTTATTGTAAAAAACTACGCAATTGTTTGTTGAGTGACTACAACATGCATGTTATTTGCAAAATTTCTTTCCCTTCAATTCGTCTAAAGAAGGTAATTTATGTTTTCCTTTTAACACTATCCTTTTATTAGCTAATAGCCAATCAAACAGTGAATCAACTCTATCCAAGTCAAACGAATAATTGCACTTTTCCTTAGGCTTAACTCCTTTTAGAGCTTGAGTATTCTTCTTCACTAAGATTCGCACATAAACAGTTTCCCTTTAACAAAGTCCACGATGTCAACTTACATGTCATCATTCGTAGCATCTGTTATGTGATGGACGTCTTTCCTATAGACATAGCCTTACGAACATTCTCCTCTTTAAGAATGCTCTCAAAACGCGATGCGTGCTCAGTGAGTTCATAAAGGTCTTAGAACTTAAGTCCCTCAAACTTTTTCCTAAGTTTGAAATCCAAGACATCCTGGGCAAATCGTAGAAATTCACTCTTTGGGAGGTTGACTTGGCATTCAACCCTTGCTTGTCTAAAGCGATACAGGAATTCTTCAATAGACTCGCCAGGTTTTTGTTTCAAACGCGTAAGATCTGCAACAGATGTGTCAAGATCTCACCATGAAAATTGTGCCTTGAAAATATTCTGCGTATCCCACCAGGAGAACATAGAATTTTGCTGAAGGTTTATATACAGTTGAAAGCTATTTTCGCCAGCGAGCCTGGGAATAACTTAAGTTTTATAAGGAAATCATCTCCTGAAACATCTCCACACTGGAAAGTGAATCGAGCCACATGCTCGATTGCGGACATCTTCCCGTTGCCAGAAAACAAAGTGAATTCTGACACCTTATATCCCCTTGGAAAAGCATAGTCCTTGTCAATGTAATCAGGGTAAGGTTTTCTGTAAACTAGAAGATTAATACGATGCAATTGCGGACCATACATTTTCTCAATCAAATTGGCTAGTTATTCTTTAGTAACCCCAGGAACATTTTCATTCCCTCCAGCAAGATTTCTATATGGATTAGCAGTCGCTTCTGTAGGCAGATTTGTACCTCTCACACCAACTCCGAAAGGAGTCGCGTAAGGCACATTTGTTTGGTTGACGAGAGGATAAACTGAAGGAATTGGATTCTAAGTTCTTGTCACAGGGACTTGAGCGACAGTTGTAGGCCCTTAAAACATAGGGTTCGAGACTTAATCCGTCAGTAGGTTTGACATAGGTGGGGGTGGATATCCTAGAGGATTCGTACAAACTGGAACACTAGAATTACTGGAGTTTATATGAGTCGCACCCGGGGGATACCCTAAAGCAATAAAGAAATGTAAATTGAAATGTAATTGTATTAAACGTAAAGATCTACAATTACAACTAAACACTTAAAGAAGACCCCGCAGAAGATGACATACTTTCCATTGCAAGTGATCCCCTCGACACTTTTGATAAGTGTGAATTGGACTAATGCTACACTAGGAAAGCAAGAAAGAAAACAGGAAAATGTAAAGAAGAGTGTGTAATGTGTCGAGAGAGACAATCTGTTATCATTTTCACATATATATAGTTCTTTAGGACGGTTAATTTTTGCATGATCTAGGCAGTTAATTCCTCCCACATTCCAGCAACCACATTTGATCACTATAAAACTATTACACTGATTGGGCTACACGTGGTGCATCAACCCTTTAATTGAATCGTCACAACTGCTTCAGGTAACCGTTCACGCCTTTACTTTCCCTCTTAGCTTGACAGTTCTTTTAGTGCACATCATTTCTGCACGAGATTACAGATCCTTACTTCCTCCTTACACGTTCTCGCTGACTTATACTCCTTCTTTCTCGCGACTAGGAACCTTGGTCTTTGCTTCGCGAACTTCTACCAAAAGTTGGCATCTCCCTTCCGCTTCGTGAACCCTCATCGAAGGATGTAAATTCTGATTTGTCCTTCGCTCTCATCATTTTAACTCTGCATCTTCATATCCCTAATGCGATCTATGACTCAACTCATTGGTCAATTTTCGTGGTTAACAATATTTTAGGAATGAATTTAAAGAGCACCTTGTTCTTGGCAGTTGGAATTATTGGTATTGATGTTAAGGAGACATTTGAAGGATCAGCTGGAAACTTTTGATGTTTTGGGACACTAGGCACTTTGGGCCTATAGACTTTGGAAGTTAAAGGCTTGTTACTTTAAACACGTAAATTCATTGTGGCTTCATGACATTAGCATAAAGAAGTGTCTTGGCATTAATCTTTGGATTAATTACATCCTATACGTTTTTTCATTTTTGGATTAAAAAATTTGTTTTTATTCCTTCTGTAACGGTCTTAGGTGGTTCCCAATTCAATACTGCTTCTATATTTTTTGGATCTACTACAATTTCTTGCCCCAACATCACGTGTCCTAAGAAAACGACTTGATCCAACCAAAACTCGCATTTCCTAAGTTTTGCATATAACTGTTTTTCCCGTAACATTTGCAAACCGATTCGCAAATGTTCTTTGTGTTAGTTAACATTCCTCGAATAAATCAGTATATCGTCTATAAATACAATCACAAACGGATCGACGTAAGGCTGGAATATATTGTTCAATAGTGCAATAAATGCAACCGGAGCATTAGTCAAACCAAACGGCATAACTAAAAACTCGTAATGACCATACCGGGTTCGAAAAGCAGTCTTCGGAATATCTTCCTGTGCTATCTTAAGTTGATGATACCCGGATCTTAAGTCAATCTTAGAAAACACTGTGGCACCTCACAATTGGTCAAACAGATCATCAATTCGGGGTAATGGATATTTTTTATTAACAGTCACTTCAGTTTTCTATAATCTATACATAACCTTAGTATTCCGTCTTTCTTTTTCACAAACAAAACTGGTGCTCCTCAGGGTGAAATACTAGGTCGAATGTATCCTTTTTCAAGTAATTCTTGTAATTGTTTCTTTAATTCTTGTAATTTAGGTAGTTCCATTCGGTACGATTGTACGGATATAGGTGCCGTACCTGGAATTAAATCAATAGTAAACTCCATCTCTCTATCAGGAGGTAATCCTGTGAAATCATCCTGAAAGACATCAGGAAACTGCTCTATTATTGGTATTCCGTTGACATTTGTAGTTGTTATCGTACTATCAACAACATGTGCTAAATAAGCATCACATCAAGTTCAGATCAACTTAAACGCTTGTGATGCAAAAATCTGTGAACACTAATATCACAACCCGCTAGGCAAGTATACCTATCGAACAGTAATCTAGCTATAGAGTATCAAGTGTCGATCCCACGAGGATAGTCAAGTACTACTACTATAAATCTAAATTATTATCTAATCGAAACAAATTCATCTCTTGAAATTAACTAATTATTAAAACTAACACTAAACCAAGCAGTTGACAGTAAGAAAACAAAGGCAAAGAAACAGAAATGGATTAATTCAATGAGAGAAAAACGGATACCTAGACTCGACTCCTCCTATGGTTTCATACTTTTATAACCTGATTAATCTGGGAATTAATGAATATAGAACCGCGGGAATGTCTATTATTTGTTAAAATATCTCTCGATTAGATTAACAACTAAGAACAAGTTGATTAGCCAAATCTCTTTTAGACTAAAACCCCTAATCCAGCATTAAGTTTCATACATTCCTCTATTAGTTTTATTCTAATACGGAGGAGTTCTGCAATTCTATCTCTAGAATTGCAGGCAACTCCTTTCAATTATGGGTGACCTATTTTGTACAACGATTTCTCAACCTATTCATGCAAAAATCACATAAAACAGTTAACACCACAATTGAATACCAATATAATTCATTAAATCCACAAATAAACCAAGTCATAAGTCATAATTCAACATAGGATTCGTCTAATCTAGATATCTATAGCAATTTAGTTCATGATCAAACTAAAATCAACTAACAAAACTAAAGATAACTGTTCCAAAAATAGCAAACCCATTTGAATTCTTACGAAAACAATAAGTCGACTATCGAGCACAGAAATTTTCAATCTCGTAGGCCTCCGGCTTAAATTTCCACTTCTCTCGGCTCTGCGAATCATTCTCTCGTTGTCAATAGCTCTCCAAAACTGTCTCACCCTCTTTTTTTTTCATAAAATCTCTCTTATATACTAGGAGCTCATAAGTTGGGAACGGCCATAGGGAACAGCCATAAGACCGTTCTTCAATCCCGTTCTGAACATCGTCGTTGGGAACGGCCAGGGAACGGTTACTTTTCCCGTTTCGAGTGCTCGTTTTGAACTCTACGTTAGAAACAGTTTTGAGAAACGGCCGGGCTTCCGTTTTTATGCCGTTTCGAGCATGAGCAGTGTTTGGAACGGCTAGTTGACCGTTTTTTCTTGGCGGTTCTTCTGAAGGCACTCCATTTTCCTCGGTTTTCGCTCCGTTTTGACCCTTATTTTGCCTTTTTCGCTCCAAACTCCGTGCATGACCTAAAAATATAAAAAATGAATAGAATTACGTAGATATCTTGCCAAAGTTCACCTAAAAACCAGAGAAATGCCGTGAAAATATATAGAAAATATATGAATAAAACGGCATTTATCAAGTCCATTTAATAAGGGAATTCAATCAGATTGTAAATAAGGACCATCAGATAAAAAAAATAAAATAAAATTTTTAATTTATTTAACAAAATTAAAAAATTTAAATTTGTTTTTTCTTTATTTAACTGTTCAAGTTTACTGACTTATTGAGTCATCTTTTCAAAGAGATTTATAATAAAAGTCTTGTTAACATTCACCTTACATCTTTGTGGGAATAATTTCGGCTATTTTCATAAATAATAAAAATGTGGAACATATTATTCTAAGTCTTCAATCAAGGAAGAAATAGTTCATCAATTTGTCAGAGCAATGCAAGAAAATCCGGAAAGAAAGGGTTAGGCTTAGAGAAAAATAAGTGAAAAAAGGAGGGAAGCAATGGTAGTTTTTGTTTTATTGTTTCCATTAATAACGGGACGGTGAGTTGTTGCGCTGAATTCTTTTTTTGGTTACAAAATTTTGGGAAAGGTGACGGTTTACTCTACAAACAAAGGGTAGGGAGTCTCAATAAAACCTGCAAACCAACAGGTTAAAGTGTATATTTCTCTCCTAATGCTGCTAGCCTGCTACGGAGCTAGAGATCAAACCCCGCACCCTTAGCGTGCTGGTTTACCTCTTTTGTGCGGAACCTAACAAGGGTACATTGAGTTCTTTTTGTGTTGAGTAAATTGACAGACGGTGGACCTCTCATTCCCCACATATGCAAGTCAACAAGTAGACCAGAAAACGCTTTGATGAACTTGTTCAGCTTTTGAGTAATGTGGACAATCCATATACCTTCAATGTGCTTTCTTTCCACGATATTTCTTACAAGATATAGTTAATTTTTTAGACCATACGTTTACACCATACTACTCATACGTCCTTTAGAGAGTTTGAATTTGTATAAATAAGTTTGTCCCATACACGTATCGATCCGTTTATGACCCAAAAAAATTAATCATGTTCGTATTATAATCGTAATGATAAATGTTTGAGTAACTCTCAAATCCCACGTTAAGTATAAGTGAGATTAGTTATCCTAGATTATTTGAGATTAAAATTGTAAAGGAATCTTTCCCTTATAAATAGACTTTAAGCCTTAATTGTTGGATATTACAAAAAATCTTTAATCTAGTAATTAGTGAGTTGTAACTTGTACTTGAATTTTTTGTATGAATGAATAGATTTTATAGTTTTTTCCATTAAAAAATTGTCCTTTATTTAATAGAGATCATAAACGTAGATCTATTGTTTAGAG
The DNA here is from genome assembly GCA_948193385.1 of Breynia disticha f. nivosa. NCBI lineage: Eukaryota > Viridiplantae > Streptophyta > Magnoliopsida > Malpighiales > Phyllanthaceae > Breynia > Breynia disticha. Next base: position 13,734 of record CANYCX011472403.1, on the reverse strand, counting down.
ACCAACCACGGTAAAAAACTCTGTTTTCTTTTCTATTATTATTTGTTGTGGGTATTCTTGTGAGGTTTGAGTCCTAACAAGTTTATGGCATGATTAACTATATACATAAACATGTAATAGTGTTGTGTATTAGTGCAGTACAATTAATTACACATAATATAATTTTTTTTTTTAATTTTGTATTGTGTTTTAGGCTTGTTAAAGTGCAAAATGTGATCTAAATCAAATTCAATCATATATAAAAAATAAGTGTCAAATGAGCTTTTTAAATTAAATAATATGTATTTAAATAAATAAATCAGTCTTAAAAAATAAGTAAGTTATTAATTTAATAAGAGTAAAAATATTACTAATCAATAAAAGATATGTATAAAAAATTGCAAATTGTCTATAAGTTAGAACGATATTTACTTTTCAATTTAAGACGGAGGTAATTTTTTTTAACAAAGATTAAAAGAGATAAATTCAGTGGATTATTAATATAATCTACTAAAACTTTATAAAAAGAATACAATTATTTTACGAATTATACAATGTTTAATATTACAATACAAATTAAATATATTAACCATAAAAGGGTAAAAACCTATGCGGTCCCCGAGTAATACCACGAATAATTTTTCAGTTCCCGAGTTTCCAATATTAGATTTACTTATCCCAACAGATTAAAAATTCATTACCGTTAATCTTTTAGGATTAATTAAGCTAACGAAAAGGTTGAAATGTCATTCTTGCCCCTGTCACGTGTGTATTAATGAGGGACAAGTAAATTAAGCAAAAAGATTAGAGAGATCGGTAAATTAAGTGAAAAGACTACATAGAGGACCGGTAAATTATTTACTTCTTAATCTGTTAGATTAATTTAACAGAAGGACTAACGGTAGTCAATTTTTAATCTGTGGGAGACTGATAAAACTATTATTGAAAATTCAAAAACCGAAAAATTATTCGTGTTATTACTCGAGGACCGCATACTTTCGGGTTTTACCCTAAGTAAAACCCGAAAGTATGGTTCAAAACACAAATATCTAAGTGAGTGGAAATTTAAAATCTGCCTTTGATGTCAATGCACCACATTTTTCAATGACATAACTCTTTCTTTTTGCTTTGTTAATAAATGTTATATGACTTCCCACTCCACTCCATGCCCTACAAATAAGCATAAATTCCCAAAATGTATTCCTTCCAACTCAAATTAAATCTATTACTTCCCTTAATACCCAATTCAGAAACAAATTTCAACAACTAGAGTTCCTCTCAACAGCTTATTAATGACTATTCAATTACAATTCACATAAACATGAGTATTGGCAAGAACAATAGTCAATGAAAAGGAGGAATGAGAAGTGGTTAATTTTCTCTAGAATTCAGAAAATCAAGTACAATTAGCAACACATATCTCTAAAAAAAAACTTAAAATTCAACTAAATATATGTATGAACATTTCTAATCAAAGTAGCTGTCAATTATAATATGTAAAGCACAAATATAGATACAAGTAAGGTGAAAAAGAGAAGGTAAAATTACCATTTTTATGAAAGAGAGATCTAATTGTACAATTGAACAAAGATCTCTTGATCACCATATCTCTCTCCCAAAAAACCAACCATTGATTCAATCCCTGGAGTATAGAGAGAGGGAATCTTCAAGCTGAAGAAGAGCCAGAAAGCTTAGGAGAAGTGACAGGGAACAAAGGCAACAATTGAGGAGGTTCAGAGGCTCTAGGAGTGGACATAGGTGAAGGATGTAAATAAAAGCCTTTTTCAGCAATAGCTCTTTCTTCTTCCAATGAAGAAGATGAAGAATTCCCAATGGAAGGCGAAGTCTTGTTAAAGGTGTCTTCATTTAATGGAGTGACTGGACTTAGTGTAAGCTTAGGAAAGTCAAGCAAACTTGGAGACAAAATCTCTGCAGTCTTGTTCCTTGGCGAAAACGAGTTGCCATTAACTTTGGCGAACCCCGTCATGAGGATATTTTTAAGATTGGCGTTGTTTCTTCTCTCATAAAGTTTGAAACTTTGTTGTTGCCTCTTCGGGGCAGTTTTAATGGGAGGTATAGTGTAGTTTCTGGAAGAGTTAGTAATGGTGGGATTAGGATCTTGGTAGGTTCTTGGTGAGGAAGCAGTTGAAGAAGCATGTTTAGCAGTTTCAGTAGAGCCAGTTAGAATTTGCACAACTTGTTTGAAATTGGAAGTGTGTGCTTGAACAAAAGTGGTTGGGCAAGGGTTTGTGTCAGATCTGGAAATAGGTATGGGAGTGAGTGGTGGGGTGTGGACTTGGACTCCATAGTTATTGCTTCCATTTCTCCGGGGAGAGCTTGTTGGAGATGGGTTCTTGGTTTCTTCACTTCTCATTGTGGTTTCCAATCGTGGGTCTAATCCACCACCACCACCACCACCTCTTCTCTTCTTCTTCTTCTGGGGTCTCCACCACCAATAAAACCAGAGATGAGAAGAAAAATGGAAATTTGTGGGAGAAAATGGGGAGAGAAGAGGTGGAGAATTGCTTGTTTCTAAGCTATTTATTGGTTGGAGTTGGAATTTTTGGCCACTAGAATCTATGCCTCCACTACGCAACTCATTCTGGAATCAAAAACTGAGTGCATATTTATATACGAAAATATGCTGGGTCTAATTCTTAGTAAATTATTTTATTAAATAATTTTACTAGATTATATAATACAAGTGAATTGCATATTTACATTTTGATAAATTAATAATTTAATTAATTTTAAAATTTAATAAATACGCTTTGTTTATAATAATTCAACCTAATACTGCTAAAAGTGTAGGATATATTATGTAAAAAAAAATTATTAAGGCTTCACTTCGTTGAGTATAAGTAGGTTAAATAAATTTAATGTTTTAAGAATAAAAATAATTCATTGAATTAAAAAACAGAGTTGTACTCTAAAAAAACTAAGTGAGGCCTTGTTAGGTTTCTTAAGAAACAAACAAAAACTTAACATACATTAAATATTTTCCATTAAAACTAAAAATATTTTACGAATATTTTCATTGGGGAAAGAAAAAAAAATGGTTGATTCATACTCTCTCTGTCCCACAATATATGTCGTTTAACGTTTTTGTACACAAATTAAGAATACATTTAATATGTCTTAAATTAGTGTTTAATTGACTATTGTATCCTTTAATTTTAATATATAAAAAGAACCATTAAATTAAATTTGTATTGGAAATGTAAAACTAATGAGGGTAGTATTGAAAAAAAATATTAAATACTACATTGGAAGTGTAAAACGATATATAATGTGAGACAAATATACTTTTCTAAAACGACACTTATTGTGAGACGGAAAGAGTATATATTTGTGGCAGATGAGTTGAGAGGCAAGTGTGAAAGGTGAGTTAATGGAAACTTTGATGGGAGAATAAAGTCATAGTTTGCTCTTTGATGGCAGAATAAAACCATAGTTTACTCTTTGATTGTTAAATAAATGTTAAAGAGTAAAATTAAAAATAAGAAGGGAAACAAAACAAGACTTCTCAACCATTTCAACCTAATGTAAAACTTGCATTTTATTTAATTAAATATTCACGTGTTTATTTAGACAAAAAATATCTTATCTACTTTTTGTGAATGATTTCAACCTTAAAAGGGGTCCATCACACACTTAGAGTGCGGGGTTAGATTCGTGGCACCGTAGCGACGCTAAGAGAAACATATAAGCTTTGATCTGCTGGTTCGTTAGGTAGACTTTCTATTCGTGAACTAATCCGTAGCGAAGCTAAGAGAGACATACAAGCTTTGACCTGCTGGTTCGTCAGGTCTGTTTGAATTATAAAAGAATTTAATGACTTCTATGAAAAAAGGCCAAAAATTTAAATTTAAAACACTGGATTTTCGTCTCTAAGTAAATTAAGATTTATTTTTTTAAGCGGAAATAAAATTGAAGTTAATTAATATTGACATTAATCCTCAACAACATAAAATCTGTAGTTAATTAATATTTATATTAATCCTCAACAATATAGAACTAAACAAAGTGGAATGAGTGAGTCAAAGTAAACGGATTAAGATTGAATGTTAACCTAAAATTAGTGGTAATGACAACCAATTAGTTGAATGATAATGGGTATTGTGTTAATTTAAATATTATATAAAGAGTTGATTAGTCAAGTGGTATTTAAAATAAATAAACTGTTGAGGATGAATTAATATATAGTAAATCCAAAATTAAGGTACAAGAACAGAATTCAAAGTTGTAACATATGAAATTATTAGTGATGAAGAGTAATAATAATAAATCTCAACGCAGTTGTTGATTTGAAGGTTAAACAAGATTAAAATAATTTCAAAAGGAAAGGAAGAATTATGAATATGGGTAGGGTTTGATTATGCAACCACTAATATTTTGTAGTTCAGATAAGATGAGTCACCTCACCTACTTTGACAAGAAAAGAGTGAGTTGAGAAGAGAAGAGGCTGTGATGGTTTAAATGTTTTAACTACTTCTCCGTTTTACATCTCTCACCTTATTGCTTTAATCAATTTATGCTTCTACTTTTTTAACTATCAAAGTTAAGAGGCTTGAAAGGTATATTTACACCATACAATTAACTGGGGCTTTTAATGTGAGTCCTGTTAAAGAAGGGACTCAATGAGGTATTAGATTCTCATGGTTAGATGTAATGAAAATAAACTTAGAGTCTTTGATTTGTTCAATAAAAAGTAATTTTAACTTACGTAAACTGTACTTTTTCAGTTAAATTAAAAGGGTGCTCAATGAGTATCCGCTTTAAGGACTCATATTAAAATTCACCCAACAAACAATAATAAATAAATTAAATTGTATAAACTTAATATGTTAAATTGATTAGCCCAATGGGATAAAGGCGAGAAACCTTAGAGACAATGTCGTCGTCAGCCGTCTAAGACTACTGCCGACGCGGTGGTATAGATGATTGAGAGAAAAATTATCTATTTTTCTCCATCATGGCCAAATGCTAAGAGGCTGGATGTTAATGGCGTGTTCATTAACAAAAAATTATTTTGGTAAGAACTTAACCTCTAATGGTTTCCACCAAAAACCCATTTATACTAGTTGAACTAATCACCCAATAAATTGTAAGTCAAATACTTAACATATAGATATTTGGTTTTGGATTTACCTAACTTATCATGGGCAAACTCGCTAAGTCTAACATCTCTCTCTCGCACATGACAAGTCTCTTTACTTCACGTGTGAGCTTCCTCAAGTCATTCATGTTGAAAATAGATGCTTTGTAGTTGGTCCACTGGCAAATGAATTTACAATGCTTTATGACTCACTTGAGCTTAGGAACAATAGTTTAAACGTCTCTAGTTGATCATTGGCAATAAAAATTACAATGAACTAAGACTAGTATATGTTTCTATGATATAATTGTGTTTCACTAATCATAAAGCATAGAAAATATAGATACATCAAAGAAAGGATGTATTGAATTGATACGCTTAATAAGAATGTTACATGGTAGACAAGAAATCACAAATATTTTTATAGTAGTTCTTATATTGATATCGTAAGACCTGAAATCTTTATGTGAGTTAAGCGGATTTTGATATACTTAGATATATGCGTAATGTAACTTGTAAATAAGTTGAAGATATGGATATGATTGGATATATTGCATTCCATGATAAAGGGCCATAAAGAAGTGAATGGATTTATAACACCCTCAAATTTAGCCAAATTGAGTTAATTAATAATTAGGAAATAGCAAAAAAGAGTCACACAAGTTCCTTACTCAAAACGACAGAAATAGTGCATTGAAAAAGGCCAAACAGTTTAGCCAAACTGTTTGGGTCACCAAAAGTGTATTCTGGGCAGAATGGTCAAACAGTTTAAGAAATGGTTTGGCTAAACCGTTCCCTAAACGGTTTGCGTCAAGAAAAAATATTTAAATAGGTCAGAATAGGTTCAAAACTTCATTCCAAAACATATACACATTTCCTAACCCTAAAAACAGCCTAAACACTCCCAACCACATTTCTATCATCCAAAACTCAAAGAACCCTGAAAACCCACACCAAGGTGAGAATCTCACACTTGAGAAGCGAGACCAAAAAGGTAGAGTTTGTGCTTTCTTGTAGTTTGTGAACTTGATGGATAAAAAAATGATAGAGAAGTTATTATTGTAGGAATGACAATGGGTCGGGTCAGGGTTGGATTATGGCGTCCCCGTCTCCCTCCCCCTCCCACCGCAATATTTTTTCTTTATCCGCCCCCGTCCTGTAACCCATTGGGTTACAAAATCAATATCTCATCCCCGTCAAATTTAAAAAATACGAAACTTGTTCCCTCTCCGCTTTTTAAATATATAATTCTTTTATTTATAAAACATATATTTCTTTAGTAAATATTATAGATTAAAATATGTAATTTATAATATAATCAACATCTAGTTTAAGAATAAAGTATAAGTGCTTAGATTATATTTTTTATAATAAATTAACTAAAATATATTTTATATTATATTATATATATTTATATTATTTTTATATATCTTTTATAGCAGGGTAGGTTAGGGGCGGGGAATGGGGAGGGTATACTAAATATTAACCTCGTCCTGTCCCCGTTACTTTTAATATCAAGTTGCCCTGTGTCCTGCCCCATTCCGCTTTAATCGTTGAAAAACTTACCCAGTTCGGATTGACTCTGCACGGGTATGAGTTTTTTGCTATCCCTATATTATTGGTTGGTATTTTGATGTTTGTGTGGATGTAAGTAGATGGAGTTAATAAGGGAGTGGGTTTTATGTGTAGAGTTTGTTGAAAGAAGAAAGGTGGAGCTTTTAGAGTAAGAAAATAGTAGAGAGAGAATGACAAGGACATGTTTACGGTCAACTTCCGTTTACTTGGGTTATTATTTAACCTATAAGAGATAAATAATATTCATTTAACTTTAAAAGTTAAAACAAACGAAAAACGGACCTATATGATCGCACACAAATTACAATATCAAAGATTCGGGCATTTCTAAAAAGAAAAGTTTTTGAAAATAAAATTTTGGCATTTCAAAAAGAAAGTTTCAGAAATTCCATAATAGGTGCAGTATATTTTACTATACAATAAAAAATCATGCATAATTATTTTTCTATGATTTATTTTAAATTAAATGCACGATAAAAATAAATTTGTAAACTTTAAGATAAAGAATTATCTATTAATTATTGAGTGGATAATATCTTATCCTGATTCTAAATGTAAGTAGCAATAAAAGAGAAGCAGCCTTAATTGAGACAAGAGTGTCATAAATTAATCATCTTTTTATCTTTCTCTCTCCTAGTTGTGTGCCTTTTCCTCAAATTGAGAAATTAGATTTTTGATAGAATTCTCGGTTGGAATTAAAATTCTAATGCATGTAAGTTAACCTAGTTCAACTAGTCTACATGTATTTGATCTTATTCTAACTCCTAAACCTTAATACTTGGCGATCAAGTATCAAAGTCTATAAATAGCAATGTTTTCAGACCCGGCCCGGTAAGACCCAGACTGGGAGCCGGGTCACTGGGTCACTGGCTCAACCAGTGGGTCACTGGTCGGACCGGACAAATAATAATTATATAAAAATAATTATTAAATATTATAATTAAGATAAATTAATTATTCAATAGCAAAATATCTTCAAATTATTCAAACAAAAAAAATTAGTATAGCTTTAAGTTTAACATCTTTTAATCTTAATAACAAATCTAAACTATTATTATTTAGCCTAAAAGTGTGTTTAAAAGAACAATTTATTATTGTCTCTCATCTTAAAAGGCGCAAAACAAACAAGTCTAAAATTAACAACATGTATATTATAATATGAAAGTAAATACAATTTAATAATATGTTTGTATACATGAGTAAGTCATGTAATAATTAACAACCTATTAATAAAAGATAACATCACTGAACATATAATAGGTTGATGAATAATAAAAAAAGATATTAATAGAATTCTACATATAAAAAAGCAAACAATTGAACAATAAAATATTTGCTATGTAGTTCTACTCATATAAATAAAATAAACATAAACGACAATTATAACTTATGCAATTTGCTACATATGTTTATTTATTTATTAACGACATGTATTTGCACATTCTATAAAATCAGAAAAATAAAAAAAATTTACAAAAACTAAATTTTAAAGAAAAAAGAGTAAACATATCTGTGAAACATTTAAATTGACGATAAAAATTGGTAAGATGTGTGAAACTTATGGTTAAATTAAGATATTTTTTGAATTGCCGGGTTTTATGTAAACCAGCCGGGTCGCGGTCGAACCGGCCGGGTCGCCGGTTTTTACCGGGTTTTATGCAATTCCGGTCTTTAACATCAACCCAGACCGGTTTACTGACCGGGTCACCGGGTTTTCGGTCCAACAGGCCAGGTCGGTCCGGGTTTTAAAACATTGATAAATAGACTCATTAGGGTAGAACTTCGGCACATGCTCTTCTCTTGGTCGATTCTCTAAGTCCTTAAACACTCAAGAGAACTCTTGATTCTAAGTTGCAAGATTCAAAGATCAAGAACAAGAGACCTAACCTTTGTTATCGTGTAGGTGTGTGTGTGATAATAGAGGGAGTCACTTAAGAGTAGTCCCTCATCATTAATACTAAAGGATCACGTGCATTGCATAAATAAAAGAGGTAAATTTTTTTGTCCCAATTCTTCGATATCTATGGTTTTCGATTCTGATGTATTGGCTAATTTTAAAAAAAAATTGTTTTCTGCACCTTAGAGGTCAGCCTTAAGAACGAACAATTTCCAACATTGTCTGTGTAATTCAATGTCGCTATTCAATGCGTCTACACAGGCAAAAGTTACCTTGTATTACACGGGCAATTACATGCTTATGTTCTTGTCCCCATAGTCATCCCATACTTACCATGTTTTATTACACAGGCAATTACATGTTTGTGTTCCTGCCCCCGTAGCCATCCAATACTTCTCCTATATGTACACAATTATATTCTTGATTACACGGTCATATAATGCAACTGTGTAATCATATGCAAACTTTGTCGATAAAATGCAACACTCTTAATTAACTCCAAACTTATATTGTCTTGATACACACGTCGAATACACCTCAAATTAACATGGAATGTTGATACAGTTAAGCAAAAAAAATTGTCCAAATAAATATTTGATATAAAAAAATATCATTGCATTCATAATAAACAATTAAAGAACTAGAAGAATTGAAGAATAATTAGGAACTAGCATGAACAAAGAGAAATTCTACATCTTATAATGGTTCATGAATCTATTCCCTTCTAAAAATAGAGTTTGAAATATCACAAAGTGAAATATCACAAAGTCAACTTTCTGGTTCTAAATCTAAATTTTATCAAGGAATCAAGAATTTAAAAAATTATGCAACTTTTTCTGATGAGACAGATGTTCTTCACAAATGTAATACATTAAAAGGACTTTTTTTTTAGTTAAACTAAATGAATCAAATTCTCATCTGCATTAATTGAAATAAATAGTTTAATAATGATGATGATACAATATAAATTAGCAAAAAAGGGAAAATAAAAAAAAGGTTAGGGGACCAAAGTTCCATTTAACATCACTCATAGGACTGCTGCTAAAAAATGATCAAATGCTGTTGATTCATCAGCTTTTTTTACAATCATCACAAATTGCCAAATATAAGTTGATTTTTAGTATGACGATTCTCTTGGACCGTTTTTTTTTAAAACCGTCTTTTTTTATTATTATTAAATTTTATAAATTATATAAAATTAAAATTATTTTTTATAAAAAAATAATAAAATATATAAATTTATTTTTTATTATATTTAACGTTAGAGTTAAATATTTTATTGAGTCTCAATTTATAAAATTATGGTCAAAGTCCTCCAAACATAAACAAACTTCTAAAAATTATATATATATTTACGAGTAGAGTTGAATGCCTAATCGGTCAGTACCTACACTTAAAAATAAATTTTAATTAGGTAGTTAAAACTTATGAACAGAATAAAAAAGTGCATACAATCTAAAGTGCATAATGAAATGTCCTGAAGTAGGTCCCAGCAGCTGTATGAGGGGTAAATGAAATGAGAAGAAATTGAAATATTACCAGCAATTTTTATCTGATAATACACGATCGATGAATGCAAGATTAGACACAATATAAATAACACGAATCTAATTTTTATAATGTTTATATTTTAAATAATAATGTTTAATAGAAAAATTGCTGATACAATTACGACCCGTCAACACAAATTACTATCCCAACTGATTGAAAGCAACATTTTAAATTATTAAGTGATACTTCACCAAGAACAGATGCATTGAAGTTATATTATTGCATGAGAATGTGAATGAGTGGCTTTCTCAATCATTTAACATGACATGATTCATGAATCCATACTCTTATAGTTGCATTGCAAATTGCAAATATTAAGACATTTTATTTGTAAATCTTTCCATATATCACTTTCTTCCTTTTCTTCTTTATATTGTTGTCTGTGGTTAATATGCAGTGCCAATTCTTGGAGCTCAAGTTTCTTTGGCATCTATTATCAAAAAAATGGTGTTAAGATTTAATTCTCATTAAGAAGATGGACATAATGATAACTCCTTCGTCCAAGCCTAAATTGAAATACTTAGGAGAAGATACCATAAATTTGTAATGAATGAGGCAATAAACTATATTATCTCAATTGGAAACAACATATGCAAAGATGAGATGGATGTAATATTCAATTTTAGTTTCACATTCTCAAAACTAGCTCTTCAACTTAATAAATTGCAAGGTATGACTGTGATATAATTGACTAAAATAAATAAACTGTGTAAATATAAATAATATTTGTTGATCACAAATATAATATTGATTGATCACTCATAATTATAACAACCTAGTAAAGGATGTTGTGAATATGTGTGGTATACGTGAAGAACGCAATAGAAGACGAGTAGACCGGTGGATCGATTGCAGTCAATTGCTTATGGTTATGTCTACTTTTGATTGGGCTTTCTCTTCTCTTTTTGTTGTTTTTTATTTCATTTTGAACTAAACTCATTTTAGACACTTTTGAATTGTTAGATTAGAGATTGAGTTTTGTTATTGTTGTATGGTTGCTGATTGATTAAGATTCAATTATAATTTATTGTTGTTCAATGTTGATTGCTTGACCACTGGTTTGTATAGGGTTAATTGAGGGGTCAAATAAACAATAGATAACTCATAAATGGAAAGAGTTGCATGCAAATCTAGAAATAGATTGACATAAATCTTCTGGAATAAGATTAAACTTAATAGTGTAATTCATAGATTGATAATATTAATTATTAATGGGTTTTAACTTAGAAAAAGATCTCAAGTTGAATTGCTTAACATTAGACGTTAATTACGTCGAGAGAGAAATTAAAATAAGCTAGGAATTACCAATGTTTAATCATAATAACGCCAACAATACAATTACCAATTGATAATCGATCAATCATTAGGGATTCGAAACCTGGGTGTTGCATTTTAATCCAAATTAAGTTTTTACCTTTTTATTTTTTAGTTTCCAATTTAGTTAATAGTTTGCAATTTTTTTTTACAATCATTACAATTGATAGGCTAGATGATAATAATAACAAAGTAATTAGCTAGTAACTCAAGTCCTTGTGGGATTAACACTTGAGGCTCTTTAGAGCTTTTACTACAGTGATAGATGCATTTGCCTAGTGTCTGTTTTAGGCTTTTGGCCTAGAATAGCATCAGTGACTTCACTTCTAAGTTTTGTTTTTGTTCATCCAACCGCTTTACTTATTATCTTTTTTTATAATCTTGAGATTTTTCTTGTCTTTATTCTATATCTATTTTTCTAGTAATAATTATACAAAAGGGCATCTTTTAAAACTTCATCTACTAAAATGGTACGTGAAATTTGACTTAATCTAAAATAACATAAGTTCAAATTTATTTTTCTAAAATGGTAGTTTTAAAAGATTGTTTTTAAAAAATAACATTATAATTTTATTCTCTATTATGGCATCAGTTTTTATTCTGAAAATATTTATTTTCACATTTAAAATTTTGAATTAATAGTTAAATTCCACAATTTTAGGGATTGACATCCTGTTTTTTGGATAGAAATAATGCACACATTCATCTGAACTCAAAATTTCAATTTAAAGTTGACAAAATCCTCTCCTCCCACGCAACTCTCCATCCTCCCATAACTTTGGTGCAAGCATTGAAACAGGATCATATCCACAACCAACTCCTGACCTTTAAAATCTTTTTCACTCAGCTTCTTCTTTCCTTCAAAATTCATCAATCTCTTTTGCAAATCCTCAAATGACTCCTTCTTTAGGCTTTGTTGGTGACATAACAATAAGTACTGACACTTCTGCTTCAGTTTATGATACACTTGTTCACTTAAATCTTCCTCCACAACCTCCTATGTCTAGGGACTTGTTTCAGCCCTTACCACTTTGCCTGGCTCAAGAGGTGGGTCTCTTTTCGAACGATAGTTCCGTTTTTAGGGGTTTTTATTGAAATCAGATTTTTGGTGAGGATTAAACAAATGGCTCACAAAGTAAAACGAAAAAAAGCTGATGTCAAGGATTACTCTTCAAGTGAACAAGATGATGACATCGAGGTATTTGCTCTTCTTTTTCTTTTTGATTTTCTGTTTTTTTTTCTGTGGGTTTTGTGTGCTTATAGCAGCATGGTGTCGTAATGTGTTGAGATAGGAGAGGTTTAAATTTGAGATAGGAGAGGTTTAAATTTGCGCATTGCTCGATCGTGGTGTCTAAATGTGACGCCCAAATTTAAATATCATTTCATAATTTAATTACTTATTTTCTAAGAAATGGTATGCAAACTTGAACATCATTTTTATTTTTAGAATAATATAATTTAGATAAAATACAAAAGAATATAATATGAGAGATAAAAGTTAAATTTCAATTTTTAAAAAAATACACACATTTCTTTTCACCAAAGTATTTACAAAGTTTTCGAAGCAAAGCCCATACATCTTAAAAATTTACAAAATATTACAAGTTATGAAAGAAATAAAACTGGGAAAATATTAATTCAATCATAACCTTATAAAATACAAAATAATGCACTATGTATAGTTTGTCATGTACAAGAAAAATTGCTACACAGTGCACTGCACACCTTAGAATCTCTCGCCGTATATCCGAAACTTGTAAAGCAAGTTACCACCTTCACGTACAAAATTTATTATCCTTAATTTTCTGTCGAGCGAAGCAGGCAATAAATGCGTGAGTTATAAAACTTAGTAAACAACGTTACCATAAAGGTCAACTTTCAATTTAAATGGTATACTTAACCAAAACATTTTAATATATATATATATATATATATATATATATATATAAATCAATATAAGGCAAAGACAAATGAACAACAAAATACAAGTCAAATATAATTTTTATTCATAACATAAATACATACGATTTATCCCGATTATATTTATTTTCATCGTATAAAATATGTTAATACTTTTATACTTCATAAAAATACACCTATACACAAGGTTATGTATCCTTTTTCATCACTTTTGGACGGAAAACAAGTCAAAATGTGGGGTAGACCAGACTACGCGGTGTGGGGATGGAGTACGCGGTGTCGCGCCCACCCCGCGTAGTCAGTGCAAAAAGACACGGTGTGGTTATGGACTATGCGGGGTCAGAACGACCACGCGTACTCATGCGTCAGGTCGCGTTCTCACCTGTTTCTCCGGCCAAAA